>PNEQ01001029.1:0-14383 GCA_003012365.1 Medauroidea extradentata | reverse complement strand
AAAAAAAAAAAAAAAAAAAAAAAAAAAAACTAGTTTGAATACAGTTCTTCAGGGAAATAAGATAATGGCCCTGCCACCTTATATGTATATATATATATATAACAGTAACATACACAATCGTATGACCTGTGGCTTGCTAACCAACTACACATATTCCCTCACAGAACTAAAAAATCCTTACTAAGTCCCTATCATTCTGGTATGAAACTGATAAACAAGCTACCAACATCCATTAAAACAATAAGTACTGTAATCATACTATTTTTATTTTAAAAGGTCTTAAAAGCTATCGCTTTAGCATGGCGTTTATTCTGTTGAGGAATATCATAATACATCATAACTATTGTGGTACCTTAGAATAACACTACTGTTGTGTTCAGCGTGCATAAATTTTAACATTATGAATTCATAACAATTGTAACAATGTGAGAAATCAATAATGTGTATAGTCGTGTATAGCTTATATATTTTTTATAAGTTATATACTGTTGTGTGTTTGTATATAGCTTGACTAGTCCAAACCCAGTCAGTACTGGGTGTAGGTGGGACGCTGAATAAATAAATAAACAGCTTAATACATAATGCAATAAGTCTTATCACTACCTTTTCAAAAATACTAGAAAAATTAATGCATAAAAGATTGTATTACCGGTATTTTGAAAACAACAAATTTTTATCAAATTCTCAGTATGGATTTAGGAAAGGAAAATCAGTAAATGAAGCTACTTATTCTTTTTCTTCCAACTATTTTGCATTCTCTGGATAAAAAAGATAATGTTGCAGGAATATTTTGTGACTTTACAAAGGCATTTGATTGTGTTGTTCACTCAATTTTGTTGAGTAAACTTAAATTTTATGGTATAAAAGATAGGGCTTTAAATTGGTTTACAAATAGGTCACAACAGGTCTCAATCACTGACACAAGCAAGTCAATTACAGTTAATTCTTGCAAAGGCCTTATTAAATCAGGGATCTATACTGGGCCCATTGTTGTTTATTATTTATATTAATGATTTGCCAAATTTTATAGATAACGGTATTGACATACTTCTCTTTGCTGATGACACTAGCATTTTATGCCACATGCATGACGATCGCAAACTTAGGCCTATACAAACAATGAATAATGCTTCTCAAAAATTAAAGCAATGGTTCTTAGTTAATAATTTAACCTTGAACGTTGAAATGTCTAATGTAGTTCAGTTTCATACCATAAAAAAACAAAATGGTGCTTTACAGATGAAATATGGCAATACAAAATTAAAGGAAGCGAAGAGAGTAAAATTTCTAGGTTTATATATTGACAGTACTATGGGAGGAAAAGTACACATAGAAAATATTATTCCTTAACTTAGTTCTGCATATTTGTTTTAAGAAAATTAGCACTAACTTTATCTGAATCATATCTAAAACAAATTTATTATGCATATTTTCATTCAATAATGTCTTATGGTATAATATTCTGGGGATCTTCACCCTACTATAGACAGGTTTTAAAACTACAAAAAAAGGGCTATAAGAATAATTGCTGGTGTTGGTTATCGAGAATCATGTAAGCGGTTGTATAAAAACTAAAGTTTCTTACTTTAATATCACAATATATATACTCTTTAATTATATTTATAGTACATAACCTTGATGGAATAGAAACTAATACACATAATACCGGAAACAAAAATAATATTCATATGATAAGTACTAATACAAGATTATATCAGCAAGGAGTCCAGTATTCTGGATGTAAAATGTATAATTCCTTGCCCATTTTACTTAAAGTTTTAAGCAAAACTAATGTAAAGTTATTTAAACATAAACTAAAAAAACTGCTCATTGATAATGCATTTTATAAACTTGATGATTTTTATAGTTATAAACATAGTTAATGTTCTATTATGTGTATGTGTGCCCAGGTTCATTAATTATGTGCAAGGTTTTAATTTAAATGTAGTAAATGTTTTGTACCTGTGTAGATGTTTAATTATTGCTGACAAAAGTTTTACATTGTTAACTTTTTGTAAGTTCCATGTTTGTATTGTGTTATTACTTATGTTACATATTTGATAATACTTAAAATTGTACCTGACATGTTCAACATTCCAAAGTATTTTACTTATTATGGGATCTAGTGAACAATTTAGTAAATAATTAATTAATTAAATTATGCAATAGACATTAGTAGCTATGGTGTATCTTGAGAACATCTTACTCATTATAGCATTGTGAAGGGCTTACCTAATACCAGCTTGTCAGGTTGAGAAATTTTATATATGTAAGTTAATTTTCATCTTTCCTGCAGTCACTACGTTATTGCTTAGGAGGGCAGTATTTGTGTACCAAGTTTGATGAAATTGGGATAAATGTGTCCTCCAATATGTTATCCTAAGCTCAAAATAGAAAACGTTCTGCCATTTTGAAAATACGAACAGTATGGATGGAATATACAAAATTCAAGTCAATATTCTAAGTAGAACTTGGAGAAAAATATTTTCTCATATGTTTTGCTACTGTATGCTAAAAATAAAAAAAAATGTGTCTGCTATTATAAAAATGTGAGTACAGGTTGAATGAAATGCACAAAGGTCAAGTCAGCGTATTAAGTACAAAAAATGTGTAGGCTATTAAGTTTGATGACATTCAGAAAAACATTTCTCAGATATGTAAAAATAGAAAATTGAACATTGAATTAATGAAACAGGCACAAAGTCAAGTCAACTCGCTGAACAGCTGAGGACCTATATGAGTACCAAAAAAAAGGGGGAAATGTATTTTGTCAGATATGCGATACTATAGGGGCCTACAAAAAATATAAAAATGGGGACTATTATGAGAATATGAACACTGAATGAACAAAAAACGTAAAAGTAAAGTCAGCTTTGTATAGGCCCTATAGGCCTACCAGTAACTTAGTATATGTGTACCAAGTTTGATGGAATTCGGAAATTGTCATTTTATGCTAAAAATATAAACATGGATGCTGTTTTGAAAGTATGAACGAATACACAAAACTCAAAATTGTTTAGCATGTATTCGTGTGTACTGAGTTTGATGAAATTCAGAGAAATGCGAGTTTGATCGAATTCTAAAATAAGGTAAGCTTAATGGTTCCTTAGATATCTAGTGTGACCAAAAATTGTTAAAATTGCTGCCATTTTGAAAATATAAACATGACATAAACTAAATAGGTACACAAAAGTCAAGTTCAGTTACAAAGTGCTGTAGGATATGTAGGCTATACCAAGTTTGATGAAATTCGGCTCACGGGTTCAAAAGTTTTTAGAGGGATACACACACAGACCCAAAGAGAGGAAGATGATCTCATAAGTCTACTTTTTCCTTCGGAAAGTCGGCTGATAATAGAAAATTTATTCACAGTGCCTACAATGTACCTTATACCACCATTAGGCCTAGCCATTCTATTACAATTGTTTATTCCAGTATCTGATATTGCACATATTTTTATTCACTTACACAATCAGAAATTAAGATGTCTTGACATGATCCCAGTACAGTAGTGTTAAAACAACTGAACACTAGTAGGCTACTAATCAACACTTCATACATTAAATATCCAGTCACTAATTTGCATAGCACAATTTTACAAAGCAATACTTAGGTAACATTTTTTGCATTCTAGATCTTTGTCTTCACCAGTCTATTTTCAATGGACGTAATTAACAGCTAAGTTAGTGCTTATACTGGAGGAGCAATGAGTTGCAGTGCCACACAATAAGTAGGCCTACTACCATATTAAATTTTTTGGGTTCGTTCTACCTTTCTGCCCCTTTTTGCCTCCCCCCCTCCTTTTCATATGTTTTTTTAGTAGAAACATTCGTGAGCGCACACACAAAAAAATAAAAATTTTTTGGGTAGGCCTACCTCATCTTGCCCTCCCCCACCCTTGTTACATGAGCGTACGCACAACTCACCAAAGTATCATCGCAATATGAGACACACGGCCAGACTGACATTCATTTTTATATATTTTATATATGAGAGTAGTATTGTAATTTTCGAACCTAACAAATCCTGCCCTGATGTCAGAGCACATTTATTTATTTTTTTTAAACTAACTTTAACCGTCGTAGTTTTTTTCTAATGATTATTTTCTCTAGGGAACTGGTTTACTAGAAGGTTTTAACTAACCATCAGCTAAAAATGCGAGAAGTATAGTTTGTTTACACTTGCATAAAATATTGTTTGTTGTTTTCCCAGCGTTCTTATTTAAGAGGGCGAGGTACTTAATTCAACGCTAAAAGCATTAATCTATAACTGTAGGTTTCTTGAAGCCAGTTTGCGAAAATTAAACAATAGCAATCCTAGGTAATAGTTTCAGCCAACGTTTTAAACAAAATTGTTTCCACTGTTACAACCTTCTAAGGCACAATCTCTTGACGCCGGAAGCTTGTGCATTTAACTGCGGCGCAAGAGATCACACGTAATGAATTAGTAGTTTAGGATAAATATTTGCTCATATAGTTGGCAAATACCATTATCTAATTTATCCATATTGGCTTCGAAGAATGTGTAGAAATCAGCTTATGTTTTCAGTGTTTATTTATCTACCACACACCCTTAACAGTGACATCATTTCTTTTCTTTTTTTTTTTTTTTTTTTTTTTTTTACATTACTGGTGTCAAGAAGTAAAATAGACACATTTTCTTCACTTACAGGGCAGGAACCGTTTATGTTTCTTGTGCGCTGGATTTAGGAGGATCTGGGTTCAATTCGTGGCTCTGACCATCCTGATTTCTGTTTTCCATAGTTAACAGAAGTGCTGAGATGGTTCTTTTTTAAAGGTCATGGCTGACTCCTGTTTCACTTCCTGTCGTTGAATCAAGTTGTGTGTAATAGTCTCAAATGACTTTGCAGTTGAAAAGTAATATCCACTTATCCTACCTTGTATAGCAATGGATCAAAATTTACAATTTTTACACTTTGCCATTAAGGGAGCAACGGCTTATGAAAAAGAAAGAATGGAAGGTTGACTGTAGTAAAAATGAAAATGGCTCAGGACTTCAAATGGGTTCACTTTATAATCCTACCAGAAGGGGAGAAATATTGAAACTATCTGTTATATCAGCTGCACTAAGAACAAATGCTAGTTCAAAGTGGGGAACTGTAGTCTGTACAATATTGTAGAGACCTTGTTTTTTTTGAGGAAGTCAGGATGGTAGAATGGTCAACACAGGCATATTTCTCAGAACAAAAATGTCAAAATCAAGACAGTTATGGACTCTAAAATAAACATGATCCTACATTTTGTTTGTGCTAGGAATACAAGAGTGGCACAGACTTTATTTTAATACTTTTCTGGAGCTAGTTCAATTTGAATAATTCTAATAAAAGAATAATAACACATACAGTAGGCAACTACTCAATAACAAGTTTATTCTAGCCTCTCACTCACACCCCAAACACTTCCTAAACTTTCCAGTCCCTTTCATTGTTATTTTCTCCTCTGTCACCATCAGTAAATTCTACTCTCAGCTACCTCCAAAGAATAGATTGCGTACTACCTTCCATTCTGTACACCCATTCCTGAATTTGCCCACATTTATTCCTCAATTCCTATCTTATCTAATAGGTAACTTAACTTTCCTCATCCTCCCACTCCATTCACAGTCTTTATACATCGTCCTGACTTTCAGTGAGTTCCACCCTCATTCCTTAAACATCACTAATGGTTGTTAAGTTCCCTTTGTTCTAACCAACTTGCCCCTTCCTTCTCCATTTGTCATTCACCAACCCTGCTGCCTGTTTTCGTAACTTTTCCAGCTGACACACCAGTTCCGCATACAGGACCGTACTGCTGCTGCATACTTCAACATAACTCATACCTTTTTAATATATTTCATTTCTGAAAAAGTGAGTAGTTTTTGAAATTTTTAAGCCTTGATTGATATTTTTTTTACTTTCAGCAAATTTAATTTGTGTGCCACTTTTTGATATAAACCAAGTTATAAGCAGATTGTACAGTATACCAGAGGTCACTATAAAATACTGACATATAGTTATTATTCTAGATAAGGCTGTCTTCGGAAGTGCTCACTGTACCTCAGACAGTTTGTAGTGCCCTATTCCTTTAGAAACAACTCTTTCTACATTTTTTCTGCATTCTGTCACCCTGCATCAGTAGGTATCACTAGGTAGGTACTTACAATCTGACACTCCTCTACTTCCTGTCATTTGTGTCTATATTTGTCTTTTGCACATTTATTTAATTTTGTTCACTTCAGTCCATGTTTGTGTTATATCAATGTCATCCTGCAGCAGTCCTCCCCTCTCACCCAACTCACTTCTGCTTGTAATGCACGGTCCTAGGCGAACATTGTTTTAACCACCTATCAGTTCAGTTCGTTTATTGTTTATTGAGCATGTGCATGCTATGGTACTTGTCAGGGTGTACATGACATACACAGGAAACATACAAAATATAGACAAATACAGGATACATACAAAATATACATAGCACATACATGATTAACATTGTATGTTTACCATACTATACAATAGTATCATACTGCCTAAAAATAAAATTTAAAAAAATTAGAAAAATATAAAATAATAAAAAATCTGCAAAATTTTATACTAAGGAATATAACACACTGTATGGAATAAATATGTATATACAGTAGGGCCTAAGTTACATACAGAGAGACAAAGTTTATAGGAACACTTGTCATCAGGATTTATATAGCCTGCTTATTTACAATTTTAGTGCAATGTACTGATTTTATGGTTTTCATCTTATTTGTCCTTGTAATGTGGAAGTTTTGTTTTATACATGTATGGTGTCCGTGAATTTCATTGTTTTTGCAATATTTCAGTTTGTGTTTAAAAATGAAGAGTAGGCTATAGTTTTGAATAAATAAATAGATAGAACAGTGAGAGAACGTGTGGATTAAAATATTTTCCTGTAGCTGTCAGAACTATGCATTTGTAACATGATTCTCATTACTTTATTTTGAACCACAAAGACAGACTGAAGATTGGTGTTACATTTCCCCTAAAAGATTATACCATAACTTATTTGAGAATATAGATATGCTTAATATGCAGACTGCAAACACTGATTTGTGGTTATAGGCCTATATCATATAACGGATACTATTGGTATCATCCGCAAAAGAAGTGGTACATTTGGTAGTTGGATATTCAAATCGTTAACATATATGTATTAGAAAAAAAGTGGGCCCAGAACACTGCCTTGAGGAACACCCACTCTTACATCCCTAAATTCTGAATGAAAAGTTTCCATTATACTTGTGAATTTGTTTTTCCTACTTACGTGTACTACTTGTCTTCTGTTGGAGATGTACGATTTTAATAAATTATTTGCAAACCCCCTATACCTAAATTTGACAATTTATTCAGTAGCAGTTGATGATGAACAGTGTCCAATGCTTTTGACAGGTCAAGGAACACCCCAATTACATCCTGCGGCTTATCTCTACATTCCTCATTTCCACAAATTCACTAATTGCTGATTCTGTATTTTTCCCTTTAAGAACCCATGTTGAGATGAATTTAGTAATTTGAACTGTGTGAGGTAGGAGAGTATTCTGTTATTTGTAACTGATCCAAAAATTTTTGAAAATGAACTCATAAGTGAAATTGGTCTGTAGTTGTCTACTAATGTTGAATCACCCTTCTTGTGCAATGCAATGACTTTTGTTACCTTTAAGTCATCAGGAAAAGTACCATTTACAAAAGACTCATTTATTATATGTAGGACTACTAGGAGTGTCCGTAAAAGAGTTCAGAGCAGTCTTTAATTAGCTTGATTGGAATCCCATCCATTCCAGTGGACATTTTTGTTTTTAGTTTCTTAATACATGTACTTACTTCAGAGGGTGTTGCAGGGTGCAAATATAAGGTTTTATCAGCTGTTTTTGTTTTCCACGCTTGGTTTACTTTTCCTTGATCTGTATTGTTACCATTTATTTTTTCTCGTATACTACTACTACTAAAAAGTTATTTAGTTAGTTTGCTGTGTCAAATGCTGATGATATAGGTTTCCCATTTATGTTTAACTGTGGACTTTCTAAAGAATGTTTTGATTTACCATTAAAGTTGTTAGTTTATAAGACACAAACATTTCTTGTATTGGTGGTTCGTCAGATGACTGACATCGACAGTTCACTTTAGCCTGTAGTCCTTGCATGGAAAAAGAAAGACTTTTAATTGTTCAAAAATATTCTAAATACGTTTACTTTTGGTAGTCAAGCTCCTAATAATTTATTTATTGAAGGAATAAAGTACATAATACCTACAGAAATTAATTTTATGAGGCTTTTGGTTAAAAAAAGACATATTTCTTGCAGGTCTAGAGGAGATTCGTTGAACAGCTTGCTTTCCAAGGCTGTGCAACAAATTTTTACTTAATATGTTGTGCAGGTGGATACCAGTATCTTAGTTTTTTTCTGAAGCCCTAGCCATTCTGTTCACAAATATCTGTATGCACCGAGTATATTATTGTAGTTTTAGTGACATTATTTAGACATTAAAGAGAATTGTATATAGCTCTCATTTTTCCAGTGAATTATTCTTACATATCTCGTTTTGCACATTTATACTATGTTGTCTGTGAATGTCTTCTAGGGCTGTTCCATTGAAACTGCTGTTACTTCTGTACAGTTTGTAATGTAAATTTGTTATGTACTGCTTTTCAGTGTAATGAAACATCATCGGCCAACAAGCTTCTTCTCCAGCATTGATCACTTCATTCATGCCGTTCTTTCAGTTCTAGATCCAGCACTCCCACCAACTTACCATTCCATCTCATGTCAGGTTTTTACTCACACTCCTTTGCTGTTAGATCTGTTCGTCTGTGGAACATACTCCCTGTAGTCTAAATATAAGAAATTTGCACATCACTTGTATTAATTATCTTCCTTTATCAATGTATTAATACAAATAAATCGTTAAAGAAATACATATCTGATGCTATTTTTAGTACAATAATAATTAAGTTTGGAAGCATTTTTTAATACTGTGCACCTGTAATTTTTACTTTTTAGGTTATGACTATCATACCTAATTAGAAAAATTATGATAAATTAAATTAAAATCAGATTTTACTTTTTATGTAATGATTAATTTATAATCATGTTTGGTAATAGTTATTATTATAAGAGTATACTGGTAGTGCTACTTGTTTATATTTTACTTTTATGTTATGTTTATCGTACTAAATTCACTAAAGGTGAATAAAATAATTATTGTATTAACTGAATGAAATATGGCCTTGAATTTAAGACTACCCCTGAGAATGCTGAATATCACTTGTGCTGTGCATTAAGCCCAAATATTTTGTTTTGGGCATAACATAATTGCGTACTCCATGATTTTTTTAAATTTATAACATTCTTTTTGATTCATTGTGCAATAAAAAACTTGTCTGGTAAAATCAACACATCTGAATATTGTTACAAGTTTAGCCAAAAACTTACATGTGGGCAATTCTGAGCTCTTAGGGTTAGAGGTCTTATAATTAAAAATAAAAGAGTTGAATTAAGTTATTGATTTACTAGCTCACAAAGCTTACAAAAATACACAAAACAGCAGTCAACTATAACTTTCACTACACCCTTAATATGCACACAATTACTACTGTGGCACAGAAACATTACTTAACTTTGACAGTTAAAACACAAAAAAATGTCTACCATAATTTAATTAAAGACTACAAATCACAATAAAAATTCAGTCATACATCCAATGAACTCTTTCAAATAGTGACAATGTACAACCTTAACAGTCCGAAATGAGGATGGCTCACCATGTACTGTGCAGCACCCAAGTGCACTACTGTCTTCACTCTTGAGGTCTTCGGTTCGACTTCCGTCACGCGCCTCCTTCACCTGTCGACCTGCAGCAGAAGCCCTCTTGTCTCACCCAGTACTGCTCCGAAGGTATGGGCCTGTAGCCTCGCAGTAGACTCCAACGTCACCAAGACGTCTTCCTGACATCACCAAGATCTCCGAGCAGGACCAAAAGCGAACTCTCGAAGCTCTCCTTCTCCTGAATCACCAGGTAGATAGTCTTCTCAAGTTGCCAGTTACTGCCCTCCTAGACACAACACAGTCAGTGTTGTTCTCGACAGCTCACCACCTCTGTAGCACTCCAAAACAACACTGCAAGTGTTGTTTGTCCTTCCTTCAGCTTACTGGCTTCACACAGCTTTGACGCTGCCGAACACCGCAGCCATATTGCCATCCTCGAGACGCTACACCTCGTCAGCTCAGTCGCACCGACACAACACCTTAGTGTTGTCTGTCCCTTCTGTAGGGTGTTGATGTTACTCTGCCTCGACACCGACCACCGCCGCCTTGTTGTCATCCTCGAGACGCCACACCTCGTCAGCTCCGCCGATGTTACATCAGCCTCGACGCCATTGTGATACCGCCCCCAAGGTGCTGGGTCCTCTTCATCTCTGCCTCACTGTCAGTATCTATCTCGGGCCGTCACTTCTCACGACATCCATCGCCACCTCAGTGGCAATGCTGCCCCTGAGGGCGCTGCCTCACACCACTCTCGGTTCTCACTTCATACTCGCTGACTACAAACTACAAACTCATACTGATCCTCCAGACTTCTGACTCCAGACTGACTGACTAAGACTCTTCGAAATTCACTGAAAGACTATGACTGGAGCACAATGCTAGGTTGAGACTCTTCAAACCTGGCTCATATTGCACAGTTCCGAGCTGAATATGTAATGAAAGTCGGAACATAATCAAATAAATTAGAGTGATGAGATGCCATAGGCCTAAGATCTATAAGTGGTTCCTTGTCTCTGGAGAATAAAAGAGGTTCTATGTTTCTGGAGCATAAAAGTGGTTCACTGTATCGGAAACATTAACGTGGTTTGTTGTCTCGCGAGCATAACAATTACGCTTTGTCTAGGGTGCGTAAAAGTTTTTCAATTTTTCTGATACACAGTACAAAATGTTGCACACTTGTTATTTTCTAACTAAATTTAAATCTATGTCACTGCACAAAGAATGCTTCGGCCTGCCAGAAAATTTTAAACAATTCAAGTGACTTGTCCTATGTCTTATGGCCAAAATATTGGCCATATATTTCGCTGTGTTTATAAATATAAATACGCTTCAGTGGCATATTATTTCTGTCTATGGCATTGTTTTACTTAATATGCACAATATTTTTTTTCACATTGACAGACTTAATTTTCTACATATTCTACATTATTTTCTACATGTACGTAGAAAAATAATGTTCTATCAGTAATGACTCGAGCCCTGCAAGAAACTCTGTTAGATTAAGTATCAGAACTGAATCTTTCTTTGTGTTACACATGAACAAATGTCTACACAAGAAAATGGTGCCTACACTCTTGCTTTACACGCTAAGAATTTTATTTAAAAATAAAAAAAAATTAGGCCTACTTCAGAAATACTGTATGTATTTTCGAAAGTTCAAAAATTGGCACTTGTTGCAAAATCATTTGCTGTTAAAAAGTATAAAAAATTTACCGAAACTGTCACTTGTTAACTGTACAAATAATTTGTATAAATAATTTAACTTAGACTAAGAGATTTCATCTGATAGGTCTACTAAAAACCATAGAAATATAATAGACAAATAATACACTCATTGTGAAGAATTAGTGGAAAAACTAAAACTTAATGGAGTTAGTGAAAACTATAGACATAATTCAAGAAAAGATAAATATTTTTAGTATAGCCTACTTTCTTCAACTTACACCTGTGCTAAAATTAAAAAAGAATTTGGTGTCATAAGTAAAAACTTAGCTGGTAAAACATCATTTTGTAAAAAAACAAGTAGGCTTCAGTAGTTCGCCCAAAATTGGGATCAAGAAAGGCAAAAACAATTAATTCAGTACAAGTACTATCAAAATGATGACCCTACAGTAGAATAATACCTGTGAAGAAATATTGTTGATCATACAATATATATCTCGTGTAAATGTTTTTTAAAAATAAATGTATATGTTTTTGTGCTCTGAAATGATGATGTACGTCTGATATAAAATGTTCCATTAAAATAAAAAATGGTGATGCAAAACAATTTTTGGAAATGTGCCGATTTAAAATGGAGTGGCCCTTCACCGAACTTGTAATAAATTCTGTTTTCTTGAGTTTTGATTTCTAGTGTAGGCAGTTTACTGACAAGCTTTTCAAATTTCACAAATGAAACGTCGTTTTCGTCAGCTGTGAAGACTTTTAGTCTTGTTCAACGTCTTTCGAAAACATAACCTTTATGTCATCATTGCTTGACTTTGCCAGATTCTTGAATACCTGTTTTGAAAATGCTTAAATGTACTAATTGATGCTACAGGCCTCACTTTTTTAGTTTCATTGAAAACCTTCACTAAAACGAACAAACCTGATTGAACATCATCTCTATCTACCTTTCAAAAAGTAAGTTCAGAGGACGGCGGATTTTCACTTGAAAGGCTTGATTCTTCGTAGTTGGAAACCTCAGAGTCTGTTGAACCCTCTGAATATTTGTACATCTCAGTAATGGACCCATCATGACTGTCTGTATAAATTGTTTATTTAACTCTGTGAAATAGTTTTCACATTTTCCCATCTTTTGCTGAGAAAAAAAACATCTTCCACTGTTTTGTTGTAACTGAACATACACTTCACATTTCTCATGGTTTTTGCAGCACAGTTTCTTTGGCATCAAAGATCTGAACTTTTCGAGATTTTACAGCTATCTAAATATTCCTCTTGGTGACTCCACGAATGCCATCCATTGCTCCTTTACCACGAGAATTCCACTTAGCTGTATTCCCAAAATAATTTTTTATGAAACAAATATTTTACAAAGTAAACTTAGCCTACTTTTAACTTGCCCTGTGCAGTTATCTGAAGAAAAAAAAATGTACATTTTGTTTGTGTCTTGGTTAAAGGATTTTTATGACTTTTGCAACTAAACCAAGACGTCCACACAAAGTGTGTTAGGCCTACTGTGTGTTCTGTCGTTACTTAAAAATAACACATGATTTCAGGTCACCATTGGAAAGTCAGATGTAGCATGTAAGTATTGTCACCCTGCAAATGGTTTCAATAGGCTTTTTGTATTTTGTTTTGATACATCAAACTGTGGTTCTCTGCAATATCAGTTTGCATTACAGCTTCTTCAGTTGAAATTTTTGCATTTACAGTAGTACTCTCACTGTATTTTCTTAACATAGCAGTGTTTTTGAATACAAGTTCACTTACAGCACTATAAACTCGTAGATTGTAAATATTCCTTGAGCCTGGATGCTAATCATTGCCCCACTGTTTCCTAGCATATTGTGTTAGTCAATGTTAGAAGGGGATTGATTGATTTGAGTTACAAACACAATTTGTACACAGTCAAAACATTCACTTTTCGTTTGAATTGCTGCAACATAATATTTCTATCAGATCACTGTGTTTTTTTGTCAAAGCAGTAAGTAGCAGTTCAGACAGCAAACTCATCAAATTAAAATTCTGTTATAAACACGTGCATTGTGGGGAGTGTCTGCAACCAGAAGAACACAATGAGGGTGGAAGGAAAACTTAGATTTACATACTTTTATTTCAGGGTGGCATTTCTTATTCACTGAACACGAAATGAAATCCACCATGTGTTCCCACCTGCTGGCAGGGTCACAGTGTGTATGAAAGAGGGCTGGAGTAAAGGTTGTACTGGCTGCTCGAACTAGCGAACCAGACCTGTTGCCTGCCAGCCCGAAGACTGGGTGAGGTGTGATGTGTGTGGAAAAGCGTTTGCACTCTTGCTTACAGGAAGTGTGAGACAGGGATTAAAAATTTTTTTATATACATTGTGCAAATTGTCATGCTAGTCAGTAATTACCTTAGTAAAATAAGCTAAAAGTTAAGCCTACGCAGAAAGTAATTCAAAGAAAATCCAGGAGCAAAATGTTTTGAGACCTATGAACATTTTATTTAACAGGGCTTTGAATTCATCACGAAATTTATGAGTAGGTCTAGTTGTACAAATCTTGAATCACTGAAACATTGTCATTGATTTTCATAACAGCAGGAAGATCCAGGTGATGAGCAGAACAGCACAGGGTTGGCAGTCGATGCTAAGGGAGTCTGTGAAGGAGTGGACTTTACTTTTGGAGAAGTTGGTGACAGTGAGGGAGGTTGCTACGTGTGGAGGGAATTGGTAGGGGATTGAGAAGGATGTTACAGCTTGTGATCTTTGAACGATTCTTGCAATGGGTTGGTATTATGTATAGAACCGATATCATGGACATACGCCATTGCTTGCGAATGTTGCCGTCTTGCAGAAAACATCCACAATAAAACGAAAAAACAAACCAACAAAGAAAAGTCGAGCGTTAGCTGTTGTCAACAAACAAATAACATACATACAGTCCTAGAGAGGGAC
>PNEQ01001028.1:47494-68648 GCA_003012365.1 Medauroidea extradentata | reverse complement strand
CATCATGTTTCGGATGTGCTTGTAGTCACGTCGGCCGCCCTCGAAGGGTTAAGACGCAGTTGGGACAGGTATCTATGACGTAGTTTCGGCGGGTTTCCCACTATGAGCCACCCGGGCTTTGAGTCATCGGCCAGCCCTCAAGGTGTTACGAAACAGCCGCCGACCACTGGCCTCCAGGAACATGGCACGCAACAATATTATATCACAAAAATATGAAGACGCAAAAAAAAAAAAAGAAAAAGCAATGTGTAACATAATTCCCCATAAAAATAACTCCATATTTTCCGAATGAACAGCAGTTTATAATTTGGGATGATTTGCATTCTTTTTCCTAGGGTCTAAATTAAATATACTCATCCCAAACTTTATATGGTGGTTTCCTTCCTTGATAATGAACAAGTAAATTTACCGTTTTCCATGTTTCATGTTGTTTGTTTTATAATACAACTTGAGTAAATATTGAAAGTAAGTATTATGTTACTTTTTATGTGCCGAATCCTAAGTTACATGCCACGGAAACATAAATTCAGTATTGTAGTAACCAGGCCGACTGGTTTTCAAGCACTGAACAGGCTAGTCTACCATTATAACAGTCTCATCGAAGGTGTAGATAACAACTGTGTCGAGCAATTTAATGGGATTGTAGCCAAGATAAATGGCGGGAAGAGAGTCAACTTCAGCTTACGTCAGTCATATCAGGTAACTTGTAGTATAGCATGTGGTTAGTATTTTAATTTAAATATTTTTGATGTTATTTCTCCTTTTTACTATTTTTTATAATAGGGGCTGCTTAATAAACATTACTTTGATACTTAAGATCACATATTCATATTTATTCAGTTTATTTCTAATTTGATTTATTAAAACCTAAAAGGTATCAGATATCGTAAAACCTAATAATAGTAATGTCGAAAATAATTTTTACTGTCTACCCTTGTATTTTTTCCAAAACAAAAGCTTTCATTAATTTGGCAAATTATTAGTCATAATAAATGTCATTAAGTCAATAAATATCGAAAACAATTTAAATTTATTCCGTGAAAAAAATTTGAGTACGTAGGGAAAACTACTTTCAACATTTCTATAGTTTAAATTTACGATATATACTTCCTTACAGTATTTAAATAAAACTCGCAAAACCAATATAAATAGTAACTCGTAGCCTTAATGGCCTCTATCATTCGCCAATATTTGTTGCTTCGAAATTTTGAGAAGTATTAGGAAAATGGTAGACCTACTATTATGGTGTGAATCAAATTCACTTTGCGCCACAGTGAACGGAATATTATTGAAGTATTAACATAGAATTAGGCTGCAATCAGTCTAGAAAATTATGCCTATTAAAATGAATTTTTACTATCTAAGCCTAATTATATGTTAATAGTTAAAAAGCCACGCATAAACAGCGCAAGGTAAACGTATTCGCCATGGTGGGAGATAAGCGATCAGGTCTTTCGACTGCAGCTGCCTCACACGACAGTAAGGAACAATCTTGTGACGTTCATCGTAATATTACTGGAGCGTCTGCGTGCAGGTGTTTGCGTGTCTGAAATATGGATGCAGTGAAGAGATAGCTGGGACCACGATTTATTTCGCGAAATGTATTTAGCTCCACTTTATTTCAGTGCCTTACGTGCACGTCTGCAGTTCTGTTTCGTTGTTACTGGCAGCGTGCTTTTGTAAAGCGACATCTCTCATCAAGACACATTCAATCACTGACCGTAAAGCAGAATTGGAAATGTGTACGTGAGTCACAGAAACAAAATGTGGGAAATTTTTTCGTGACAAAATCGTGGCTCTATCGATCACAGTTAACCGACACACGCGTTTAGTCTACACAGACACTGCCGCTAAATGCAAGCTAATTAATAGGTTCGCAGAATTTTCACCACTGGTAAACAATTACTAAATTTTTCTGTTGCAATGGCTTTGTTACTTCTTCCATGTAAACATCCTCCATAGTGCATGGGTTGTTCAGAATGGGACAAATAAGCAGGCGTCTTGAATCTGGTCCGGCTCCATGTTCGGTACCTGCTTAAAGTTGCATTGTATATTACATAAATTTTGCCTGCCAACTTACGAACAAAAGATGCAAAAAACATGTTAAAATTTTAATGTACCTATGAATGTTTTTTTCAGGTCTCTGACAGTTTTAGGAATGTTTGATGGCATTTTTTAATAATGCAGACAGGGTCACACATAACTCTGTTATAGTAAGAATATGTTTGTTTATTATAAAATTATGGTAAGTCGGGGGAGATGCCAGCTGGAGGCGGATGCCAGTATACAATTTTTCTACGTTGTATTAAGTATTATTCGAACAATTTTAAAGAAACTTATAACTCATTACTGACTTACACAAATGACACATGAAAAAAATGTATCCTATCGTGACACTTTTTTGCACATTAATTCAAACACAATGACTTCAATGCAAAACATGACTTGCACAGAGTCGTCCACAATACAAAGACAAATAAGTCCAGGTGTTTTCGCAAAGAAATTTGTTAGCCAAATAAAAACAAATTAGAAACCATCACGGCTGTCAGGAAACAAACCTAGAGCCAAGAGAAAAATTGCGTACACGAGTACAGAACCAGATGAGCGTTATGGACCCGATGCAGCGCAACTGATGCCTGATATTACAGATGATGAGATGAATGTATCAAGAGAACAGTACGTTAAGGGCTTGGGCCCGAGTTTCTCGGCTTTCGAGAAAATTATTTTTTAAATGCATACGAGTGTCGATATCGTAAAATCGCTTCGTAACTTTTTTGAAAATTGGTTTTACTATGCAATGTAATTTTTCGAGACAAACTGTATGGTGAGTATAGCTAATTTATCAATTAAAAGGAAATTTCGTTAATTAACTAATCAGCAATTATTTTGCAGTCTTCTGACTCGACAAAATTAGAGTATGCGGTTTAAACCAGCCATAACAAAGTTACAAAGCTATTTTACGACATCGTCCCATTAATTTTTTAAAAAATAATTGTAGTTAAATGCGAAGAAACTCGTGCCCAAGACCGTAAGGAGTTGAAAGAAGAGTGTACAGAGGAATTTGTAAAAAAAAATTGAAGTAAATACAAGAAACCAGTCTTCTCAGGAATGGCGGAATCAACGACGAAAACGTTTAACTGCTTCCTATTTTTGGCAAATACTGCTTCCTATTTTTGGCAAATGTGCAAGATGAAAGCGTCTACTTCCTGTTCATCAGTTGTACAATCAATTCGTTACCAAATATTCTATGGGAATGAGAGTACGATGGGATATCGAAAATGAGTCAGTTGCAGTACAATCTGTAAGTGAAATCCTTTGACTCAAAGTTGATAAATATGGATTATTTATCAGTACAGAGTATCCTTATTTAGGAGCCTCTCCAGATGGCCTCATATCTGACAGTGCCATAGTAAAAATCAAATGCCCTGCTTCAATCAAAGGTATGTCGCCGGAGGAAGCACATGCAGCTGGTAAGGCTAAATTTTTACACCACAAAGATGGAACCTTGAGACTTAAAGAAAGCCACGCCTTCTTTTATCAAATCCAAGGCCAATTTAATATAACGGGAAGAGAATTGTGTTACTTTGCTGTATGGACACCAAAAAGTAAAAGATAATATTTTTCATATAAAAAATTATAGGACATACTATAGTTATTTAATAATGAAAACCGTAATGATATAATACTACTATGTAGAGTTGACTAGATATGTTTAAAACTTACCATGCAACATCCAATAATGTCAACGCTTAATCAATGGCATGTAATTATAATGAGTTTGGCCGGACATAACTTGTAAGGTATATTTAATTTCTTCTCGATTTACAAGCACCACATCACTTTTATGACATATAGTGACTTGTGGTAAAAATTGAAAATTCAACATGTAGGAAAAAATTGAGATTAATATTTTAAACGCAGATTTGTCAAAACTTAAAATGTATCTTAAACTATCTGTGATAATTCTAATTCAACAGGAATGAAACACATTTGAAAATCCATATGACTTTGTACTTTTTGTCGTAAAATTGCTGTTACGTTTACGGAGTAGCTCATTTGTATTATTTCCAGTACATAATTTTTGGTTACCTCAACGGAAAGAAAATATTTTTGTTAATTTAAATAACACCGTAATAAATGTAAGTGCAAATATGTCTTGCTTATGGTTGTTTATGTTACGGTCACTTTTACAGATATTCTGATCGACGAGGCGAAAAAAAAAAACACTGACATTTGGTTGACAGAAATGCTTCCGAAATTGCACAAATTTTACATGGACTGTTTGTTGCGCGAGATCATTGACTCAAGACGAGCTCGTGGTCTGAACATCAAAGAACCATCATCTGTTCAAGAAGCAAGGAAACACTTGATGTCTAAAAAAAATACGAAAATTAGTGTTTAATATGTTTAAAATCGCAATGTGTAGTAGTGCTTATATTGCCTTTACTTCTATACGTACAAAACCCTTAACTGGAAACCAAGAATTAAAGCAGCGCTGTAATTGTCATTTTGTTAAATTATTTTCTTGACGTTCACTGAACGGTTGTTGAATGAGATTTACTGCAACAATTTTGACCTTACACTTTATGTATCAAAGGCATTATTTGGTAACTTTACCAAGCGAATAGTTTATAGCAACTGCAGTAAATTACAGCAGTATAGTAAAACGTCTGTCATGCAAATTGCACATTATTTGCAAACATGGTACTGTTTAGACAGTTATTCAGCTTTATATAAAAATTGTGAAAAATCTACTTATCTAAGACTGCAGATTACAAACAATACGCCCTGTGCAATTACATAAATTCACTATTAAAACTAGCGCGAATGTACTTCGACGTAAGTAACAGTTGAGTCACTGCGGACCAAATTATTCTTGCTTCACATATCGACTTGCATATATTTAGTGTGTTAAATATAGAAGTCAGAAGGGTAATTTGAATTATTTTTTTAATACTAGGCCTACATATTGTTCTTTGAATTCGAACTACTAACACTAAATTTCTAGACAAGTGAATTAAAATTCCGTATGTTACGTCTTTTGTATTCTTATTTGTAAATTGCGGCAATGGAAGATGAATTGATCTGTCCTTGCTGACAATTATCTTTGAAAGATGTGGCCGCTTAATAAGTAAAAATTATTTTTCAGCGAGATGTGTCTCAGTGCCAAAAATATCCCTTTTCCTTTCTTCTGGCACCGAATATAGTTTTATTTTTGCTAGCCACGCAGCAATACAGCAACCACTCGGCAGGTAAACCGACCCGATTGAAGAGGCGCTTCTTCCGCGGACACTGCAGGTATAGGCTGGGGATTACCAGCACAGCGCATTAGCGAACGTCACCCACGGGGGGTTGTTGGGATGGGGAGTGGAGGGGAAATGGCTTGACTCTGCTTTTGCCTACAAACTTTTAAGTATGCAACTTGTCGTGCTTCAGTGCGTTTTTATAGTATCATTTCTCTGTGCTACCTGTGTATGTGTAGCTCGGCAGGCAGTCAAGTCTCTTAAATACTTAAAATGTAGTGTATTGTTTTTTCTAAATTTGACACCTATAGAGGTTAAAATTTTTGGGATGAAGAGTATTTTCAATTAATCGTCTATATGTTTTTCGGGCTATCGTCACGGTTTCCACTTAAATGAAACACCCATACAATTTAAATTTGAATCCTATAGGGGTGAAAACACATTAAATGTGACTAACAAAAATCCATGAGTGCTATCAAATCCATTGAGTTATCGAGATGTTATTCGTTTTATGATGAAAACGTAAATGCCTGTAAATATATTTCAGTAATTTTAAAAATCCTAACTCTTAGGGCTGCGAAGGAAAGGAAGGAAAGGAAAAATTTTTTTATTGAATCGTTGATTACGCTTTGACTCAATTTCGCGAACAGAATTCTGGAATAGTTTGTCTCAATGTTTTATGCACACATATGAAGCTCTGCTTCATGGTTATTGGCAGAATGTATTATTGCACAGCTGTGGCTCATTTGACTGTGCCAATAGGAACAAGGTTACTGCGACACCACACGTCTGTGATTTGCGGGTAGAACCCTAAGATGCTGAGAGTTGAAAACAGCCAATCATTGACCATGAAGCACAGTTGCATATGTTCACATAAGGCATTGAAACAAATTGTTGCAGAATTCTTTTCGAGAAAATTCGTGGGCTGTATCAATTGGTAAACAACGTGATTTTCACCTCAATTGGATACTTACATAAATGTTTAACTTGCGAAATTTGATCACTGAAGAAGTGAAAAGACATAAGATTTGTTTTCATTTACCCAATATATCTACATAACCTATGAGTAGAGCCAGTGATCTAGACACTTGACTTTAAGCCTGTCTGCCTACCATGCTACAAACTCCGATTCAGTACAGTGTACCGTACACCACACACGTGCACCTAATCCAAGCAACATGAGATAGTTTCACTGACATCTGCATTTATGTGGTAGTTCTGTGGGAAATCTTGCTA
This sequence comes from Medauroidea extradentata, assembly GCA_003012365.1. Lineage (NCBI taxonomy): Eukaryota > Metazoa > Arthropoda > Insecta > Phasmatodea > Phasmatidae > Medauroidea > Medauroidea extradentata. Next base: position 62,169 of record PNEQ01001028.1, on the reverse strand, counting down.
TGGGACTTATAAATTATCATGGCATATAAAATAAAATGGAGGGGAGAGGGGAAGAAAATATGTAAAATAAAAAGTTAAAAAAATCCTTGGTTGACTTGCCAAGTAAAGGGTGCTGGTTATAAACGAGGGTGGGTAATATCATGAAAATATGGTAGACTGTGTAAACGACTAATCACAATCCACCAACAACATAATGAAAAGGGCATAAAAAAGTGTGTACCTGCTTTGCAATAACTAATAACTGTAGCAAAACTGAAGGAAATTAATTTTTTTCCTGCCGACAAGACAAAAAACGGCATTTTTCACTTTTGTCTTTTATCTGCTGAACTTTATCGTGTTTCTTCTTTACTGCCAGATACTTCCACTTTTTATTTTAAAACCTATTCAAAGAGTGTTTTTTTTTAAATAGTAATGAAATAAGTAGGAAAAACATTTTATGCATGTTATGCTGGAGCACCAGCCGTTTGGGCCTGAACTGTACTTTTTGCAAAGTACATTGCCATCCCACCCCAACTTATTCCAAATTTATTTTATTTTTATTTATTCCTCTTCCCAGCTATGCTCGATTTTTGGCTGTAATCATTGATATTAATTCTTGTTAAATGTAATATTTTGGTGCTTTGATGATCTAGAACCCACTGCATCAATATAGGCCTAGGAACCCTGGATCCTTGACCGAGTTGTTTTTTTAGGTACTTTGGTTTGCAACATGAGGTAACTGGTATAATTGTATTTTCCTTTTTGTTTCGAAGTCGCCCGGTATTATTATTTCTGTGTGTGTTAAGCGTCCTTTGGTGCTACGCAACGATTATGTGTTGTGATTCAATGTCATAAATGAAGAAATAGAGTAAGGTTTCAAGTACAGGCAATGTAGGCAGAGAAGGGACACAGTAGTCTGGACACCTTCAAAGAGACATTTCATCACTAAATTGTATTTATTCATTCCTGTATATTCTATCACGATGGGCCGAACCGCTTAAAGTTATTTAATGTGAATAATAAAGAGTGCTGTTGAGTAGTAAGAGTATCCAGAGCCGTAGGAAAATACTGCACTGCCATACATGTTTGCGAGTTAGAATTTTATCAAGTTGAATCACCCAGCGCATGACTGATGTCACTACTGTATACCAACTGAAGTAGCGCCGACGGGTGCAGGCATTTACACGCCAGAGATGGTTAATTCGTGAATTTTATGGCAACATTGTGTGTAAGTTTGTTTGTAATTGTATTTATATAAATAATATAAACGTAATTTTGAAAGGATATATCTGTTCTAGAAATAAGCTGGATACTCTAGCAGGAATGCAGAGTATGCCCTGGGTATGTATGGTTGGCCATTCTGGTAAGTTTCCAGCCGGAGGCGGCAGCTATAGTGCTGGACCACGAGGTCTTTCTTAAGGTGTGAGAAGCGATAGAGGGCGGACGTGTCTCAGCGTGGTCCAGGCCGTCGCGTGGTTAGGTAACGTGGAACTGCAGTAATTTTGATTGTGTGGTTATCTCCGAATAGCTGTTGAAATACTCTGCATTCCAACAGTGGAGAAACTTTATTTTATTTGCTCTCGTTGCCATCGGTAGAGCCCATCATTTTTTTTTACTCTGAACTGTATTACCAATAGCACATGGTACTATTGTTTTCCTTGTGGAAGTAAATTACGCCAGAATAAATGCTGTTCTATTTATTTCACTCAAAACAGACTTTAATGTGTGTGTGATCTTTTGATGTTAGCTACCAGTCATTCTTCTGTTTTCGTTCACCACGCGAATCCACCCTAGCCCGAATGAGAGATAAGAGTGCTCACTCTACTGACTGAAAGAACATTTGTCATTATTATTTTACTATCTGCTGTTACGTCCTGCAATTTGGCCGTGGTATATATTGGTATGTGTGTTAGCTACAGACTTGAGGCCGCGAAAAACACCGCTTGGTGGTTTTTCATACAGCAGTTTACCACCACATTTTGAACTTATTGGATTAACGGGATATGAATCCTGAGTGCGTGTGTGGTGTGGCTCCAGTGTGAACTTGAACTGTCTGGTGCGCTGGTCGCCTGGTGCACGTGCTTTTGACATTTGGTTATCTTCGGGTCTTGTCAGAGCAGTTCTGGCCCCCTCCTTCTTCCCTCCCCTCCTTTCCCCTTCGTGGCTCGTCAGCGGGGGTGCTCCCACAGCTCGGGGGGTCACTTCGCTCCCAGCCGCCGCCTTGTGTGTTCCTAGTGATCTCTCTTTTGGCACCCCGTCGCAGCCTAGATATCGTAAGTGGTAAGTAATATTTAGTTTCCTTGTCCGTCAACCTGGTTCTCTACTAGTCGCGAGTTTTCCCATTTTCTTTAGTGTTGTTTGTTTCCGAGTGAGACGGTGTGCCGAGAGACAAGTTCTCTAGACCCCATTTGTACGTGCTTTAGTTATATACTGTATCCTATTTGTCAGTCAGACAATGCATATTAATACTAACATCAGGCACTCATGATTGGCAGTAAATGCTGTGCACTCAATCAATGCTCTCAGTAAGCATGTTAAATAAAGCTAACTTTGTGAATTGTTCTGCATTTTAGGGTGTTAGCCACTGTTTTCTCTCACTACCACCCAAGAAAATCAAAACAGAATACTCACAGTCTACATTAGATATTGGAAACCAAATTACCTTCACACATGCTTACATGAGAGCGAAACCATACACAGAAAAAATAAAAGGGCAACTACCAACAATGGCACTGAACAATCTGAAGACACTAACATTATTGTAATACTTCATACAAACAAATGCCATAATTACAAGAATACAAACAGACAAAAGGAAATACTTGCCTTCTGCTGCCCTCAAGTAGAACCCACAGGTATCTTTATTGATACTTCTTGGCACCTCCAGTAATTGCATAACACGGTCCAGAAGGCCGTGAACAATCTCAAAACCAGGAGACTTGTTGCAGTTCACAGCACACAGTCTTCGTTCATTTCGCACACCAACCTCTAGTAACACCAAATGAAGCCAATCTCACCAGTGTGTTTAGTATTAACTCGTACAGTAAAACCTCTACATAGGAAACCTCTTTACAGCACAAACCTCTGTATAGCTAAGTTTGAATTTGGTCTGGTCTAGGTATTTTCTATTATTTATAACCAACTTATATCTGCCTCTTTGACACAAAACCCTTTATAGCAAAGTCATTGATAAGCTTCAGAATATCGTCATTTATAAAGATTTCTCTTGTTTTACAGAATTGTGTTTAAAAATTTAAAAACTTGTACATAACACATTTATGAACACCGAAGACAAAAGCAAATTATAAGATTCAGCATGTCGTAACTCTCACAGCAAATACTGTACATTTTCCATATTAATAATAGTGATAATCAAATGAGATAAGTAGACAAATATTTTTCAATTTATAATTCTGTCCCCCCCCCCCCAGATTCTATTTACCGAAGTCTCGAATTACTCAAAGTAATAATACCATTCCAGTAGCAGCTGGTGAAATCAGATAATGGATGTTCACAAACTGCCTTGAAAAATTGCTAAGACAATTTTTAATTAAAAACTGTCACAAACTGTTCCTACACACTAAACTTCATGTTATTTTACTAAACCTTTTGTGATACAGAACGTGGGTTAAAATTTCATTACTAGTACTGAAAGTTGTTTCTCATTTTCCTTTAATTTATTTCCAGGCAAATTTCAATACGGATCTTAAATAAGCATTAAGAATGTATAACTTTCTCCCAGTTTAAATTTACTTCTAAGGATATCATTTTCGGCAATTAAATGACAGTTATCCAGTAGGGTACAATATGTAAAAATAGTGTTTGTACGGATATACTTTAATTACTTGCAATCTGTATTAATGACATTTGTTTTTCATTTAAAACCACTCCACGTCTACCCGCCAGTTTTGCTCAAGGCTCACGTCTCACACATTTTTGTTCAGAGTGTTCTACACAAAGTATAACTGCTGGCATCTAGTGAGGTGTTTTATACTTTGGGGGGCTGTAACACTAGCTGCTCCAGGACGTGCTGCCACCAAGAGGTGAAAGAAGGAACCGTTTCTGCTATCAACTGGCATGAGCACAGTCAGACCTGTGCACTTCTCCAATGTTAAAACTTCTGTAAGAGATGACATCATTTTGTTGTGCGCATGCGCAGGGAAGCTGAAAAGAAGGGCCAAGAAGAGCACAGCTCTGTTATGAACAGTGCAGTGTTACTACAGTGCAGTTTTGCAGGATAAAAATTCAGAACGTTTGTGAACGGTGAGACGAACATTACAAATTGTATTTGGCTCTACAAAAAAATCTCAACAATATTTCAAATATTTTAAAAAATTGCTTGCTTCACAGAAAACTGGGTGTTCACATGCACTTGTGCACTTATATACCAGCCACTACTGAAAAAAAAATGGACACTGTCATTACCTCTCTCTATACAGAAGCCCTTTATAATAAATAAACAATTAGTAAGTCCCTTAAGTGTCACTGTAAAGAGGTTTTACTGTATACAATGCACACTATTTACTATAAAGTCAGACTTCAAAATCATTGAATGAATTTATATAAAATAACCCTGTGTTCATTCATAACTAAAGTGAATCTAGATTTTGGTCACTGCTTAACAGTAAGGGTGAGGGATGATGTGAGTACGGAACAACAGTAATGAAAGGACAGGAGAAAACGAGAGATCCCAAGCTGAGCAGCAATGCTTGAGGCACTTTGCTGCTCCATTCTAGAGCATTCACACAGGACAACTGCTCAATGTTAGCAGCACTGCAGTCACAGGCTGCAGCTACTGGGAAGAACTCTTCTCATACAAGTGGCATACCACTGAATCAAATCAGAGCTTTTACACACTGCAACAGAATCGACATCCATATTTATTGAGCCTGTGCACGTTCTGAAGAAAAACAAGAAGTTACCAGCATAACTGATAAGCCTGTTTTCCTCAAACTGGGTGCAAACTAATCCTGAAGGTAAAAATTGTTTACGTACATCTAGGAACACTGGATAGTAATATTAATTATGACGTATGATAAACAAAAAATAAGTAAGTTTACTAAGAAATACAGTAGACCCCCGATCTAACGACATCAGCGATCTAACGACATAATTTCCAGGAACTCTGGAAAAATTAATATTTTCAAATTGATCAAATCTTAGCAAAGTGCAATTGATCACAGTATAACGTTATTTAAAAATACATTTGCGTACATTAAACAATAACACACTGCAGTTATAATAAATTAGTGATATGCAGTTGTGAAACAAAAAAGAACTGTAAAGAAATAGAAACTTTGGCTGGAATGTAGTTAAAGCGTGCGCGCCTTGTGAGCTAGGCCGCCCGTGCAACACCGACATGTGAGACGTGATGACTAACGCTGGCTTATCTCCTCCTCACTTCTCCACACTCCCTTCACCCTTCACGACTATCACACAATTTTCCACGTGCCCGCTCTGCACTTTTTTCTCCTTACTCCTACACGTCTCATTAGTGCCACCTGCCACGAGTCAGCCACCAGACGTGTGCATAGCAACTGTATTGTATTGTTTGACTTGTTGCCTGTCTGTGTTGTATTTTGCTTGGTGAGTGCTGTACTGTAAGAAACGCACAGCTAAAAATAGACAACACCCCTCCTGACTGTCCACGCCAGCCAATAACCATTCACTCCCCCCACCCCTTGTCCTCAAACCAGATTGTGCTTGTGTGCGTGCGGCCGCTCGCATCAACTGCCGGCCGCATCAACTGCCGGCACCGGCTGTGATAAGTCACGTGACAACTAGCAGTCTGTCTGGCCGCAAAGCAGTGCCACATGTTTGCCTTTCTTTCCCATCTCCCAGCCATCACCTTTGTTTCCGCGTCTGGCGAGGGCCCAGGGGGGTTGGGGACGAAGAGACACGGTTCTTTTTTTTTTATTACAGCACTGCAAAAAAGGACCAGCTTAGCACTCAGACCATAAACGAAACAAAAAAAAAGAAAGAAAACAATCCTGCGTTTTTTCATCTTTTTTCTCTTGCTTCACATCAGTAGCAGGCTGCGCGCTTCAGCTCGTCTTGACCTTGACAACTTCCGTTGTTATTGATCACTCGGCACGTGAGGCAAATGGCTGCAGCGTAAAAACCGCCTACAATAGACACGTATGCTACATGTGGGCTGATAAGATTTTTAATTATGCTCGTTCAACATGGCAGCGATTAGAACGACTGCGACCCGCGTGTCGAGAGCCACTCTGCCTCTATTCACAGTGCAGAGCATTAAACTGGTGCGTTGTACATTGTTTTACGATTTTTCCTATAGGCCTAAGACTTAAAACGATGAGTAATTCAGTCATTTTTGTGACAGCACCTTGAAAGGTCAGTTTTTAGCCCTTCTGAGTGGCTCCAAATTCGCGTTTCTAATAGGCGTACTGGTTTTTAAAAAAATAAGGACTTTTTTTCTTTTACGTGCATTTTTATTTGTATCGCTTAAAATCGTATAATGGCGACAAGCTGTAACAGTTCACGCATAGTTAAAAAAAATTACTAGATGGCTTTACTGAAATGTTTTAAATCGTCGCAGTGTGAGTTGTTCTGTTGTCGGTGAGCTTTGCGCTAGGCAAGCAGGATGAATCATGGGCATCCCTCATAGACAAGCCGTGAATCAGCCGGCCTCTCTCCCTTGCCCGCCCCTCACCCATCCTACACAACCAGACCTACCGCGCCTCGCGTCACGCAGCCGCAGGCGTCACAGCACACGGGGAATTATGGAGCACCATTTTATTTGGAGGACACCTTTTCGCTATGCTAAAATATAATTTCAAGAAAATGTGTTTATTTTAAGTCTGTAATTGCTCTATATTAACTTTAAGGGAAAAGAATCACTTAAAAAATTTTTTTTAATGTCGGGGGTGTCAAAATGAATTACCTCAGGACTAACGACATCGGCGATCTAACGTGCGGTGTCGTTAGATAGAGGGTTTACTGTACACCTGTACCCAGTTTGACTAAATTGAAGAAAGAAAATTCTGGGTTGAATGTGCATTGAAATTGCATATTTTTATATTTTACATTGATTCACATATACAAACTGTAAAGATAGCTAGGCAGTGTTGTGAGATTTTGATCAAAACACTTACTCATGTGCTCTTCTCCCACAATGAGTTCTACATTCACTCCTGAATGTACATGCAAAATTAAAACTGAGCGATGTGTTACTGGAGAAAAAACAGCGCGGGCCCCTATCACCAGGAGCTGGAAGTGAATGAAATTTTTCACGTTTTTTTCGTATGAGTTTCCCATATTGTCGTACAGCATTTGATGAAAGATAACGGGAAGATAATAAAATCTCACTGCTCCATTATTCTATCTGGTTTCTAAGTGTGATCTGTATACTTTGAAGGAAAACCAGAGAATCTTACTGGCATGAAATACAACCAGGAAGGCAACAGCTCACTATTTTACCACATTGTCGTCATATTACCAACACCGTAACTTAACTAGGTATGTATATTTGTATTTATAAACTGTAAGACTAGTTACTGTGACATTTTTGTAGTCCCATTTCTTATTTACTGGCACATCAAGTGCAAATTCATAGAATTTCCAACCAAGCTAGGTGGCACAAGGGTAACACATTGGAGTTGAATTCTGGAAGACCCGGGTTCAATCCCTGGCTCTGGCCATCCTGATTTCATTCTTCCTTGGTTTCCTAAAATAATAACTTCAGGTGAATGCCATGGCTTATACCTCTCCCAGTTTCTGTGTAAATTTGGGTCTGTCTTATGACCTCGTTGTTGACGAAACATAAAAAGGCCAAATGAATGACAGAGAATAGCCGCTTGTATTAAAATTTTTTCCCAGTCCTTGAAAAACAATGTACTGTACTCCAGTTTCATTGTATTTGCCTGTATTTACATATTCAAAATATAACTTTTTGTTATAGTTTAGAAGATGTCTTTTAAACAATACATTTGTGTAACATCTCTGACTAGATAATTTTTACTGAATTGTGTAAATTTTTCACAATCGGTGTGTGAGATACTTAAATTATTCTAATTTGGTTAGAGTGAGCCGTTCTAATTACCGTTAGCGGATCCTTAATGAAAATAACACAAAAAAAAAAAACTTAATAAATCAAACATTTCCACCGGAAGTTACTCCTGGCGTTTCACCATATCTCTAACACACACAGAGATTGAAACAGTATTGTTAAAGAAAATACTGATTTGGCAGAATGATAAATGAGTAGGCATATTCTAAGTGAAAACTAATGCCTTGATGTTCCATACCATGGTTTACAAAAATACACGTGTTACATTGTTTTCCATAAAACACAATAAGCAGTCTTTAGTTTGAAAAACCCTGGTATCACAACTCTATATCATACTAACATTATAATTCACAGCATTTAATCCTGACATCATAAGATACATGACTGTTTAAACCAACTTCCTAAACTTATTACTGATTAGAACTTTCCTGTCAGCCTATATGTCCATATTACATTTCTTTCACATTTTTTCTATAGAAGTTCAACTTGCTATCTCCCTGACCAATTAAACTAACTTTCTTTTGTCCTGGTCTCATTCAACTCAGATTCCACTCGAGGTATGCTTGTAAGTGTGTAACCCCTGTCTCCTACTCACTTAACTCTTCCGTATGGTGCAAGTCTCCTACCCTTCTGATAATTTTTTTATAGGAACACATCTGCGCCTACCTTAAACTTGCGGGGCGCACCCCTTTTACCGCTGCCCCATTCTAGTATGTTCATGTCCTCCCGACGTGGCGAAACTGTATTGAAGGTACCATTCGGTTGAATAGAAAATATTCCAAGTGCTGCTCCAAAATTCCTCTTTTCACGAGGAGTCAAGCAACCCACTTCACATCTGCAGCACAGAAACCTAAGGTGGTTAGCCTTCTCACACCCGTTGAAAATAAGCTGCTTCCAGAGAACCCCAGACCAAAATTCTCAAGCTTAATTCCTTAATCAGGGCCTCACTCCGTGCAACACTGCACTGTCTTCACAAGTCTGTCCTAGTCAGCCTCTGCTTTCCAAGTGGGGAGCCTTCCTTCACCTCTACCAACCAGCTGATCCCCCCTTCCCGGACAACTCATCCACCCCACGGATCGCTGACAAACGACACAGGCAGCTAAGCCCGCACTGTCTACGGCCAATCAATAGCATGGTCCGACAGTCATCCAGCACATCTGAGAGAGAGAGAGAGAGAGAGAGAGAGAGAGAGAGAGAGAGGGAGAGGGAGAGAGAGACAGAGAGAGAGGAAGAGAGAAAGCTTCAAACCACTATTAAGCAAAACAGGGTCAAAATAAAGACTAGAGACTATGAAAACCATCCTGTACAGCAGCACAAAAGCCTTCACACTGATCCCGAACACAGAAAATTCCTGAAGACACAAGCACCAAAATTCTCCCCACATCCCCTGACCACCCCGCTCAAGGTTAGCTTAAAAATGAGCTGCACTCACAATTATAGATTGGTGTTTCTAGGTTAGTAAGTTAAAAAAATGATTTCAGTTTGCGCAGAAAAATTATGTAAATCATACACAACCACCTGGAATATCTACAAAAAGAAATCTTTTTCCACTAAAGCAAAGCTCCATCACTACAACACAGTCATTCTCCCAGAAGCACTGTATGCAACTGAAATATCACTAACCACTAACAACAAAGATATTGAGAAAATAGAATGGAGATACTGAGGAAACTATTTAGACCTGAGATAGATCCAAGATGGTAACTGGATACATAAAAGCTCTCAACAACTGTATTCACTGACTGAACGATTTACTCAATTGCACGGAAAAGGCGGATGGAATTTTTAGGACACACAGCACAAATAGAAGAGACTTAAGTTGACCATGAAAATCTTCCTCACCATCAATGGAACCTGACAAACCCAATTACGCTGGTTAGTAAGACATCCAAAAAGACCTCACAGAAATAAATACTGATCCACTGACAACATAGAATGCATACAGATAGAAAACAACACACATAAGTACACTAAGATATAGATTTCATGTTACAGAAATTCATGAATGTCGTATTTAAATAAAAAATTATGTGGAATTATATTTGGTAATTTGCTCTCAACTTCTTTTTGTTGTATTATATGCAATATTGGTCAGTGATATTTTTCCCACTGCTAAGTTGAAAAATTATTCAATTTATCTATAACCACAAATTTTTTTTTAATTTAGGTGACGAAAAGATAAGCCTGCCAGGTATTCTGCCAGGTATTCACTTCAAAATATGTGAACACTTACATGAAATACTATATATATTGACATAGTATGCCCAATTTAATACATAATAATGTAACATTTTTATTTAAGGAAATATTTAGGTTAGAAAACAAACAGCACAATTTAGGAAACACTTTGTTGCAGATTATACCTGCAGAGTTGTCTTTGAGCACAACATCAGAGACTTCAAACAGCTTATGCGGCAGAGGCATTTTCTTGTTGGCAGCAATGGTCTTCAACAGACCTGGCAGCAATGTAGTTCTGGCAACTTGAAACTCCAAAGTTTTAGGGTTCGAAATGTGCACAGCTGGAATGTCTTTGAGATTTTTATTTAGCTTCGTTGAAACATCGTCACTAGAACACTGGAAAAATAAGTTCACTACGATTCTAATGGTGACAGCAAAACATAAGTTGCAAGCCAGCAAATATTACCAAGTGAAATCATTGCTGCAATGATAGTTTAATAAGAATTTCAATTTATATAAACACCAGTACTTGTGTTTTGTTGGTAATAAAAACCAGTTTTGTATAACAATCACACAAAAAATGTAAAGCCCCCAGAGACCCTTCAGAAGCGAATCTTAACTCCAATGATAAATACGGAGAACCTTATTTTCACAGAAAATGGACTAAGCTGGTTTACCTCCCTAATATAATGTCAAAGCAAGCTATTTAGCACAATTTTCATTCTTAGTTATTGGTACCTCTGCATTTTTTTTCTTTTAATATGAATTGTTTTGGTTGTTTTTTTTTAAGTTGTTAATATATGTTCCTGGTGAATTGTGTATTTACACACAAAAGTTGCAAAACAACAGTAACTGTTCAACACTCTTTATATAGTAAAGTTAAAATGCAACATTGCCCACTTAAACAAATATGCAGTGCATTGACAAGAATCTGAAATGCAAACAGTAATAACCAATCAACAATAAATGATAAAGAGAGATGTCTCAGAGTTGCCACGCTGATAGTATAATTTTCATTATTGCATCTTATTTTTCAACATACAAAATAAAATTATTTGTTAATGACATGCTTTAGTATAGATGCATTATTTAAATTTGTTCTTATTTTATTACAACATTTAAGTATTATTGTTGCATAAGTCGTCCAACGGGAGGTAAACTTTGGCAATCATTCAATGATTTGTTTTCCTTATCTCAATTACAAGAGCCTGGTACTGACAAAAGCAACAACAAACACAGAATTACAGAGGAATTTCACAATTACAAAGACACAACCTCAAACAGAGTAGTTTTGAAGAGGACAAAACTATAAGCATTCTAAATAAGAATTCAGTTTTTTATGACACACTGACAAATCAGAAACAAAAACAAAACACCAAATACAAAATAAATATGCAACTTACAAGTAAAACAGCTGCGAGCACACAAATAACTAGAAGACAATTGGGTGTCATACAAAAAAAAAAAGATTCTTATTTAAGATTTTTCTGTTGTATCCTCTTCATTACTACTCTGCATTTTGTTAATATGTGTACGTTTCTCTTAATTTCAACTGATTGTGTTTCACTAGGATTTTCTTTTCGTGGTTAGTTTGCATCAGTATTTTGTCGTCAGTTCAGCTGTCCCATTGTTTCAATACTTTTCTGACATGATTGTCACACAACACAGGCTTTTATTGCCAACAAAGCATAAGCAATGGCATATGTCCACAAATCCCCAACTGCCTACATATCAAACAAAAATCTCAGTAAAACAGTGGTAAAACACTTTCCTCACAATCAGTAGGTCCTGCATTCGATCCCCGGCTCCTGCTATCCTGAATTTGGTTTTTCAGGGTCTAATAAAATCTCCCCAGGCTAATGCTGAGACAGTTCCTTAATACAGACTGTGGGTGACTGCTAACCTCTTTCCCACATGTACTTCTACCAAGGACTAGTGCTATGTTAAGAGGACACATAAAATACCCAATAAATAAATAAACAATGACTGCTTTCTTACACACCTAAGAAGCAAGGAAGAATAACAAATTCTCTGCATTGAATAATTCAGGTCATTAATTTCATAACAGAATAGAATACCACAGTAAATAATTATAAACATCATGGTGCCTTGCATAACCATACCAAACAGCCAGTAACTGCTTATAAAAAAGTAGAAATCTGTTCTTTTGTTTTGTGGTATAAAGTACGGTGGCTTCGTAACCAAACCGTAAGAAGTGAGGACGCATACGAGAAGTACTAAACAAATTTGTGCTGTGCTTTATCAACATTAAATGGCACAGCTTTCAAAAGTTTACACAAATTTCTTAACTGTTCATATCTTACCATCCAACTCCTCACTGTCATTCCAAGTGTCTCGTGTGTTTAGTTTCCATGTTCTCTCCATCATTGGCAGAGCAGCCAACACAACTTTCCTTGCACCACTGCTTAAACTACAACATATTTTCATACAGCACTCTCTATCCTCAAATGCAAAATTAGCATTTAAATACCTGCAACAAACACCTAGTCACGGCACTGCCTCGGAACGAGACAACTCCTGCACTTACCTTAAACTCCCCTTCCATCTACCCTTTTATAACAAGGAGCTGAGGTACGAAAGGAGGGCTAGTATACTGGCAAATGTCTGTAGTATTGCAGGATATGTAGAGTAATTTTGTTTCTTAATGCACTTGTTAATTAAATCATTAAGAGTAAAGAATGAGACTGAAGGGCAAGATGTTTTTAGGTCATGATTTTAAACAAATATAAAAAATATTAGTAAATGTCTGTATTACCAAATGAAAATTAATGGTTCCAGCGACATATAAATTAAAAATAACAGAATCATTGTAAAAATATGTGTTTATGGCTGTTGGTAACATCACTTAGTTTGCTTTATAATTAGGCACCAACCATATCAGGAAGTATTTGGGAAATCATTGGCTAGAACTACATGTGTGTATCTACTTTTAGAGCATGGTGGGGGCCTGCAAATTGCACTCTACATGCTGTGCGTAACAAGCAAGGGCCATGCCTGTGATTGACTGAGAGAGAATAGCACAGTCAGATTGCACTGTGTGACCATTTCCCCCCTTCCCACTCCATTTTGAGAATTAAAGGAATTGTTAAGTGTAGACGTTGATGCGAATCTCACTGTGTTAGATGTGCAGGGTTACAAGTAAGATTGTTGAATGCGAGCAGTGTGTGTATCTTGAAGACCTTTGAGGTAAAGAGCATGAGATATCTTTAGTGTGGTTCTTCTAGAGTAGTTGGTAATAGAGTTATCCTCGACTCAGCGAGTGACTACTGAGTGAGCCAACAAGGACAAACTCTACTCGCTAGCACAGGGTGTCATCTTTACATAAATAGAGGACAAGGCATATATCACTCGCCTGGTATTAGATATCAAGGTTGGTACACAGGTTAATATCATGAAAGGAGAAAACAAGGTAATTCAGTTTCATGGGGTGTTTATATTCATTAACACAAGTTACAGTACTTGTCACAGCATGATGAATACAACATTAGCTTTGGTACATGGTCCACAATCAGGGTTTGAGTCAATCACAATTTTATGACATACATTTTAACACTGGGGTCTCAATATGAGATACGGAAACAGGATAAGACAATAACAATGATGTGACAACTTGGAAATACAATACTAAGCTCACAGGACATATTATGATGCATACAATTCTACGTGGCACTCCGGGCCGTCCAGATACATACTGGGCAATGATTGAGGCCTTATTCGTGGCCGACACTGGGTTGCGATCATCTCTTTGATCCCGAGAGGTTTGCAACAACATTCAATAGCCTCTTACTTAAGGCGCTGCGCCATCGACGATACTGGATTAACGAGCCAGACTGGGTTACTGCTAATTATACGGCAATCACTCTTATCCCAAGGAAAGTTTACTACATTCTGTATCTTCCAATAACTTTACAAGGCAGCAAAGTGCGTACCAACACTTTGTAACTAACATTACTTACAGCATATTTCCTTTCACTCATGTGCAGCACTGATTTGACAGTGTCCCTTCCTTCCCAGGCTCTCAACAGGTTTGGTAGGTAAGGGTACAGTGTAGGAAGGTGAGGGTCTCCATTTTCAATAAGTCGCCTCGGATAGGTAGGTAAGGGGTGAGGGTCTACATTCTCAAGAATCTACTCGGATAGGTAGGTAAGGGGTGAGGGTCTCCATTTTCAAGAAGTCGCCTTGGATAGGTAGGTAAGGGGTGAGGGTCTCAATTCTCAAGAAGTCGCCTCGAACAGGTAGGTAAAGGCTGATGGTCTCCATTCTCAAGAAGTCTACTCGGATAGGTAGGTAAGGGGTGAGGGTCTCCATTCTCAAAAAGTCGCCTCGGATAGGTAGGTAAGGGGTGAGGGTCTCTATTCTCAAGAAGATTACTCGGATAGGTAGGTAAGTAGTGAGGGTCTCCATTCTCAAGAAGTCGTCTCGGATAGGAAGGTAAGGGGTGAGGGTCTCCATTCTCAAGAAGTCGCCT
>PNEQ01001028.1:0-46494 GCA_003012365.1 Medauroidea extradentata | reverse complement strand
TCCATTCTCAAGAAGTCTACTCGGATAGGTAGGTAAGGGGTGAGGGTCTCCATTCTCAAGAAGTCGCCTCGGATAGGAAGGTAAGGGGTGAGGGTCTCCATTATCAAGAAGTCGCCTTGGATAGGTAAGTAAGGGGTGAGGGTCTCCATTCTCAAGAAGTGGCCTCGGATAGGAACGTAAGGGGTGAGGGTCTCCATTCTCAAGAAGACTACTCGAATAGGTAGGTAAGTAGTGAGGGTCTCCATTTTCAAGAAGTCGTCTCGGATAGGTAGGTAAGTAGTGAGGGTCTCCATTCTCAAGAAGTCGCCTCGGATAGGAAGGTAAGGGGTGAGGGTCTCCATTCTCAAGAAGTCGCCTCGGATAGGTAGGTAAGGGGTGAGGGTCTCCATTATCAAGAAGACTACTCGGATAGGTAGGTAAGTAGTGAGGGTCTCCATTCTCAAGAAGTCGCCTCGGATAGGAAGGTAAGGGGTGAGGGTCTCCATTCTCAAGAAGTCGCCTCGGATAGGTAGGTAAGGGGTGAGGGTCTCCATTCTCAAGAAGTCGGCTCGGATAGGTAGGGGGGTGGCCGAAGCCGGGATTTTAAGAAACGGGAGCTCAGAGAAACTGCCAACAAACTCTCGCGGGGGTGCCAGGCTGACTCGGCCTGAAAGCCGAGCCGCTGACGTCTGACTATCTGGGTGCAGCGCCTGCCTTATACCCCTGAGGAGGGCTGAAAGCACCGTTAGCAAGATGGCCGCTTGGCCGCTCGAGGCCGTCTGCATCTACATGTGTGCCACACTCACGCTAAGGAAATACTCTCTCGGGGCACAAATTTACTCTGCTATACAAACAAACTTCCAACTTTAATTATGAATGTGCGTATTGCCGTTTAACACTACAATTAGTACACAAAAAGAATTACATAATAATAAAACACATTTTTAAGCAATAACAAACAGTACAATGTATTTTTACATGCGTATTTCCTGTGATCGCTGTTGTAGTACACTTTTACAGAGTCTGTGCATGGGATTGGCACTACTGGTAAGGCACTCGGCCATATTTGTAAACAAACACTTGTACAGGTTATCAAATGTTACAAAGGCAGTAAAACATGGAAAATAAACATTGGATAAACACCAGGGCGTAAGTAAATATTGTTTCACAAATAAAGCTGTGTCTTCACACTCTTACATGTTAGGATTAATTACAATTAAAACAGAAAGAGTTGTGCACGCACAACTCTTTCTGTTTTAATTGTAATTAGTAGCCTAGAGGCCTTTCCCGCCATTGTCCTATTACATGCTAGGATATTATTATTACGTGAAAATAAACGGCAACACAGCAATCAGCAAAGGTGCAGGTGAATACTAGTGCTCTTACGCCTAAATGGCAAAGTGTTAAAAATTGAGGGCGAACATTAACGTAATTCATAAGAGGATGTGACGGGATCGCGTAAACGTATGAAGAGGCTTAGGGCCATATTGTGATCTGAAATGTATTAAGTGGCAAATTTTACGTACTTGGGCAGCGCCTGTGGTCTTGATTTCTGTTTATCTTATTTCAGACCTTAACCTTGTTCCACTAAATTTTTTCCGCCCTCGTATGGATCAGTACGGTGTAAGGTTCCTAAGGTGCCCTCGTTCCTAGGTTTTCTGCAGCATATTCTCCCATAACCTTGAAGGGGAGAAGGGTGGTAGCCAAAACAGTTGGGATCTTTTGCACAAGCATGATAAACAATCCTACTGAGCTGAGATTCCCACAAAATGAAGAAAAGGAACTGCCACAGTTTAAATAGCTTGTCTAGAAGCTAGATTGCAACTAGAGTTCATCTCGCCCAGCACCTACCCACTGCCGGGTACAATGTGAGCAGTTATATTGACAGGAACCTACCAGTTCCAAATACCGCCCCATACGTGCATTAGTTCACTCTTTTTCTTCAGATATCTTACCACTCAACAATGTCAGTACTGGAGGAGGGGCTCTAACACATAACAGAAGCCTGGGCCTGCCACAATGATGCAGTCTTCCTCATTGCAATTCCAGCTATGGAGGTGCAGTCATGTCCCCCATGACCCCCCTGGAAATGCCTCTGGTTCCTGCCTCCTAGTATGGCCTCACTAAGACCATGGTAGTGCTGCATGCCCCTGGTCATCAGCCCTATACAGTGATGTCTTGAACACTGATGGGAATTATATAAGATGAGTGGCAGAATACAAGCGCAGGAAAAACAGGTGTATGCCAAGAAAACCCACTGTCTGACAGCCACGTAAACCACCTTATTACTAACAAAAACTGAAAGTAAAACCACCAGTAACAAAACTCTAGGATAATCTCTACAAGAGGCAAGTGGTTGCACAATTACCTCAAAGGCCTCCAGAAAAATTAAACTATTCTGACTGCTGACATTGCAACATAACATACATAATACTATGTACCGTATATCTACTGACAAATAAAAATTGTAAAGTGTACATACCAGTGAGAAAGTTAATGCCTCCGTGAAACCAGCCTGTGCTATCTCTTCTCTTAGTTGATCAGACAACTTATTCAACGGAAACTGGGGGGGAAAAAACTAACATTAATACTTTTACATACAGATTATAATTGCTCTCATGTTTGGTCCCTGAATACAGTAATCTAAACACAAGGCAGTTGTACACAAAACTCTCATAAACAATTAGAGTGAATTATCATTACATAGTATCTAAAGTGGAACCTAAAACTTGACACTTAAGACTGAAAATAATTTGTGACTTTTCAGAGACAGCAATCAGTCCCTGTCTTCAGGCACACACATCCTTGGAACACCTGCAGACTGAGTATGGGCACTGGAAAACAACGGGGTTAATAAACTCTGTACCCCCTCTTCTGTCACAGCCAATAAAATTGAGCCATCC
Organism: Medauroidea extradentata; assembly: GCA_003012365.1. Taxonomy (NCBI): domain Eukaryota; kingdom Metazoa; phylum Arthropoda; class Insecta; order Phasmatodea; family Phasmatidae; genus Medauroidea; species Medauroidea extradentata. The sequence goes on along the minus strand of PNEQ01001028.1, from coordinate 43,612 downwards.
CCTGATTGGTTTTGGAGGTATGAGTCTGTTGTTATTTGCTAATGCTTTCTTGCAATGATGGCTGAGGCTCAGTTATATTTTGTTGAAAATACTTATTTTCTAATTATTGATTATCAAATGGTTTTCAATTCTATGCTTTGTTGGCTAAATACATTTTACAACTAACTATGAATGATGATTCTTGGATTTTCCTTTTAATTTTGTTTGTTTCCTGTGTCAGTGGAGTAGCATTTCCCCAAGCATGTTCTGCTAGTTTACATTTTTGAGCTCCATCCTTCTTTACATTATTTTTGTGTTCTTTAAATGTGTATGAAGGGGTCCATCAGTCTCTCCAATGTTTATACAGCCACATTCACAGGGGATTTGATACAGTTTGGAGTTTGTGGCTTATCTGACATTAGTTGTTCATTTATATCGAAAATGTTTGATTTTAAATTTTGTTTTATGATATCAATGGTATACAACAATTTGCCAGCAGTTCTTTTTACAAGTGTACATGTTCATTTGCTGTTATTGATGTGTGTGTGTGTGTGTGTGTGCAGATTTTTCCAGCTCAGCTAGCTATATGCAGATTTTTCCAGCTCAGCTAGCTAGTATGTGCAGATAACACCAGTCCAGTATGTGTTTGTTTCCTGTTCACTTTTGTGGAAATCATTTGTTTTTATTTCATTAAGAGCACATCTAGAAATGAAATGCTGTTGCTAGTTTCTGTTTCATAAGTAAATTGGACTGGTGGCCTTAGCAAGTTGAGAAAATGGGCGAATTCGTCAAGTTTTTCGAGACCATGTTACCAAATCAGAAAAGTGTCGTCAACATAGCGCAGCAAGACTTTAGGAGGTGTGGTGGTTTCATTCAGCACATCTTTCTTAAACTTCCCATGTAAATTTAAGACCCCATAGCTATGCCATCAGTTTGCTTGTGAAATTCATCTTTGAACTGTAAGTATGTTATGTTGACACAGTGTGATGATGTTTTTTCATTTCAGTGAAATAAATTGAACACTTCATGTTACAGCTCTCTAGAAACACTTATACAGTTCTTGTGTGATTTCTCGTGCACACGACAATTTCTGTTTCTTTGCAATACATAGTTGAAAAACTTAAGCATGAACTATGGAGGGTCCTCAGTCAAATTCTTACATCCACATTGCCCTCCCCCCCCAAATCTTCATTCCACTGGCCTGCAGATGGCAAAGAATACAGATGAAATGTTCCACTACATAATATTATTAGGTAGTGTTGTTAGTGTACCAGCAAATACAGGTAGTGGTATAGTGTGACAATGGACAAAAGAACTTTGACTGGTACCGCTCTGAGCACCTAAATACTTCTCCTTGCAATGGTTGGAGGGTGGCAGCCTTAGCCAGTAGCTCTCGAATATCAGAAAATTTCCCTTACCTCGTCATGGCTTGAGGGAAGAAGACACGTCATAACAACAGAAACTGTGCTGCATGAACAAAGAGCGACGTACAATGAATGGTGTGCCAGTGCACATCATATCTCCGGCTCTAATTTTGTGATGGTAATCATTTACCATCCGCTCTGAATGGCCCATTTATTTGTACACAATTCTAGGTTTCTTTAAACATCAACAGCACTTTTAAGACATTTCAGGTGTCTGTATTAATAATAACAGTGCATTTACACCTGAAAAACATTTAACTGGTTGTTAAATAGTTGCCAACATTGATTCCACAAAGACAAAGATTTTGGTTCGTTCTACTGTACTCAGTAAAAACTTTAATTACGTCAATATATGTTTCTCTTGCACAACAAAACATAAATCAATACACAGACAGTTTTTCAGTAAATTTTGTATTAGTTTGATTTCCACCTACCTAGAAAAATTTTCACAGTCATGTCGTCATGATAATCGCCAGTCAGCTGACTGGATTTGAAAATAAGTCCTTCTTCACATACCGCATGCACAATAATCAATTGTAGACCTACTCCTATACAGTATATTTAGTGAAGCCAGTTTCCGTATCTGATTGCCAGCAAAAAGTCACACTATGTGAAGCACTGACATAAGTTTTGTCGACATAAACTATTAACCGTATGAACCTTCCTCTCGCATTAGCACTTTTCCCAATGAAAACCAAGCTTCTTAAACAGTTTCCGTAAATATTCCCTGCTGCTGTTAAAAACTTGTACCGTCATCTTGCAAAACCTTGTATAACTTTCTTGATAGTCAGGATGGGCATATGTCAGTTCATGTAACTTTCCTGTTCTCTGAGATTACGTCGCTAAATAATGCAAAATCACGTGCTTGCCCTCGTAACGGACTGCCAAACTTTATACGCAACTTAATTCCTTAAGCAGAAGCCACTGCCAACTTATCGATTAACATGGACTTGTAAGCACCTGCATGGAGCAAGACTTTACAACCAGCAAGCAGACGCGAGACTAATCCCCTCCCATTCCATGCAACTTCGTCACGTGACTGATCACTGACACTTGGGGTCTGCACAGACTCTTTTGCCCACTGTCCCATTATAGAATGTGGTACTGCCCAGAAAAAAAATTGGACTTTTCCAAAATTCAGTTCAAGAAACATTTCAGCTTTTAAGACTGTACAGTAAAATCATTTATATAGGTAATTTGAGGAGAAACTTTATTTTCCCAGCACTGATACGGCAGAGTAAAAAATTACATGTTAAGATACATGGTAACATAAGAAAGAAAGAAATTTAATGATATTGACATGTATGTGTAGATGTAAAGGTGTACGTACAACATACAGTACATACACACACCTTATACACACTAAAGTGTTTTTACCAGAATGACAACTGTAACAATTTCAACCAAAATTTTTTAACATATGTAGTGTTTATGAAACTAAATTTTATAACTTAAAATCAATTTTTCATAAAATTATTGAAAAATTCACTGATTTTTTTTGTACAATGCTACATACGAAATGAAATGAAAAAACCTATAAAGATGAGTTTTCTTAAATATCTTTTTTTTTTAATATAAAGTAATATTTGTAGCAATGAGAAAAATTAGATGCTTTAAGGCAATTTTTCTTTCGATCTGGGTGCTTTGTTTATCAAAAATAATTTTGTACTGTTAAAAAATTTATTTGCTGAAATATATTTCTTTGTATGTTCTATGCTCTTTAAACTGAAATTCATATTTTAACAAAAACTGAAGCACATACCAACAACTTTAAACTTCTGTAATAAAAAAAAAAAAACTATAAGGAACATAAAAGAAAAAATTTACATTGTATTTTACTTTGGTAAAGGCTACAGAAACATCAAATTTTATAGAAATCAGTGTTGGTGGACAACATTTTCTTAACTTAATGTAAGAATTGACATGGAATGACCCTGCTACTCCCGACTGACTTCATGTAACGAAATTTGATGAAGTTATACGTAAACAAAAATTTACACGTACATGATTACACCAAACAATAAACATCTCGCTCTATCACTTTCCCTTACAATCACAGCCCACACTATGAATTTTTATCACATAGGCATTCCATGTTTATTAGTTTTAATTTTTTCCCAATAAAATACTTTTATAAATTGTTGTAAAATTTCAACAGTACAAATGGTTTTGTAATAACTGTGTGAAAAATATTTAAAAATAAATTAAAGTATGGCAATTAAAAAAAATTAATTCCAGTGAGGAGATACCGTGAGAACTCAACACTGATGTCTCAGGTGTTTGCGAGGATGTTGAGAGTTGCATACGTAGCAACTGCACAATGCTAGGGCTGGGAAGGTCAAAAATGTTCAAAGTAAACTTGCGAGCCAATTACAGGGTCTAAGAGCTTACATACACACAAAAAAAAGTGGGAGCAACCCTCTATGTTTTATTTAAACAATGAATAAATAAGCTGTGCTGGTAACAAAGCAATGAATATTTGTGGTAAATAAGGGTTGCCACCAAGTTATGCACATCACAAAGTTCACACACACATGAGAGAGTACAACTGACAGTTAAATTACTCACAGCTGATTAGTTCCAGCAAGTTACATAATGTGCCGCTAATGTGTATTACAAAAATATGATGGTCGAAACACTCCAGAATACAAATACGGTAAAGAACTACAGTATCACATTAGGTATTTACTAAGCGAATAAAGTCAAGCATACATCACCATTTGAATGAAAACACTATTTAGAATATAAGTTCTTAGGCAGCGACATACATTTATGTACATTATATAGAAAGCATTTGGGCATTCGGCCTATACAGTAGTATCAAACACAGCCCATCAGATATGCAACTACTGTATAGCCAATGAATTACAGATTATTTGAGCCGTTTACAGTGTTTTATTCACTAAGCTTACCTGAGCACCTACAGTGTTGGTTTGTGGGAAGGTTTTTTTGATGTTGTTGTAGCCGTATGCAATAGCCACATCTTCGTAAATGTCACATGGGTGAATTATATCATGTCTGGTTGGTGGAACTGTTACTTTTAGACTGTTCGCAGATGCAACTTTAGTCTTCAGGCACATCTGATCAAGTAAAATTGATAACTCTTCAGGCGAGACACTGAAACAAATGTGTGTTGTTATGATTTCGGAGAGCACACATCATACTACTATCCAATTTTTTTATTACAACTAATGAAAATTAATGGATTATTGACTTTTTTCATAACAGCTACAACTACTTAAAAAAAACTTCAAATGTCTAATCAAGATACTAACCGAGATGACACTTTTGTCACACAGGGCTTGCATGTAGCATGATCTGGATATGATTCTAGGTCCAGCCCATTCACATTGCAATTTCTGTCGTTATCATAAATCACTCCAGGTTGATCAGTTTTAAGTTAGAACCAGGAACCAGGTAAGAACTGAGAGTGTCTCTTAAAACAGGTCATGATTTGTTTCCTTTCCATTACTTTTCATCCAAACAGTTGGTTTAGTCTCTTATAATCTCACCATCAACAAGACATTAGGTCCAACTTACCTACCTTACAAGATGATCAAGTAGGCCTACTGTGACTATAATGAAATGAGTCTAATTGCTTGTTTGGTATGAGAATCCATTTAAAATACTTAAATATGACTCTGCAAAAATGTTTCATTAATAATTATTATCCTTTCTGAAACTGACTTAGTTATGCAATAGCATAATAACGGAAGAAGGAAATTTTTAATTTGCCTCTCTAGTTTATTACCTTGAAACAATGATATAATTTACTTTATACATAAGTATTTAATCAAATAAAGCAAACAATAACTCAGCCTTCTTTAGATACTGTATGGCAGGAAACGGCCACTAGGCTAATAATTAGTTTTATCAAATGGAACAAAAAATGAATACTCACAGGACTGTACTTATAAATAGGCAAAAAACACACACACACAAATAATGGGATGCACACATTAATTTCAAACTTGAATCTACACTACTTAGAAAACACTTAAAAGAAATAAGGATCACAACTTCACAATCAAGTAAGATGTTTGCTGTCCAACATATACATCATGTCAAATATTAGTAAAGAAACACTATATACTGTCTTAAACCAACTGACTATGCAAATTAAGTAGGAGAAAGTTGGACAAAACCGGGTGGTCAGGTAAAACAGGGTACCGTGGATATTTCCTCTTGGCAGTGCTGCCGCCTACCGATCACTATATCAGTTACTTGTACAGTTGCCTCTAAAAACCAACAGATAACGCTGCAGTCTGCAGTGTCAGGCGTCTATTGAGGAATGTGTGTTTTCAGACTGCCATTATGTAATTGTTGGCATTTGTCTGAATGATAAATCCAGATAAAAGAAACCGTTTAAACTGTAAAGGTAAGTGGGCATTGAAATAAGTGTAATATGCACTACAAATGCATTTATGAACTAAAATGTGCGTTTCGTTACTTTCGTCAGAAACCCACTTATTCTGTAGCAAAGTGTGGTCTGACAAAACAGGGTACTACTGCTTGGTCGGTTAAAACGGGGTAGTATCCTGTTTTATCATACTGTACCCTGTTTTAGCAAACCTCTTAATTGTTCCATTAAGAACAAGTTCTATTTAAATAATTTGTTACGCTTAGGTTCCAAACCATAATTTGCTTGGTTTCAAGCACTAAACAGTGTATTTCTTTTTTCAGACAGTGCATCATCATGCCTTACGTTTGCAAAACCGACAGTCAGTCTTGATCTCAAGAGGCTATGAAAAATGCAGTTGCTAGGTTTTCGCTGCCAGAATGGGATACCTTAAGGCTTCTAAAATGTTCTGCGTGCCACAATCTACTCTTGAAGCTAGAGTGAAGAATAGAAAGCAAAGACTAGTTTATCGCTTGAGGATGCCATTAAGAAAGGCATGCATATTTAAATTATTGCATTCTAAGATGTACAAAAAAGCAGAGTAACACCCTAGTGGACGGATGCAAAAAGAATTGTTCTTGAAGTGGCTCGTATTATTCATTGAGTTTTCTAAGCCTACCAATGAGCAGCCAGTTCTGCTTTTAGCCTATTGGATGGGTATGCCACACATACAAAAAGTATTGAGGTAAGCAAAATGGCATGCAACAACCACATACTTCTTCTGTGTTTCCTTCTACTCTGCACACATTGTGTGCAACCTCTGGATGCGTCCTTCATGGCTCCACTTAGCCATTACTACGCCGAAGAGGCCAGGAAGTGGTTGCAGCGTCACCCGGGAAGACCAATAAAAATTAAGTTGGGAAACTTTTTGGTGCAGTTTTTATGAAAGCTGCAAGCTGCAGCAATGGCGACAGCAGTGAATGCATTCCAGAAGACAGGGATATTCCCACTTGATCCTAATGTAATTTCCTGACTGGAAGTTCCAGCCAGCCGAAACCACCGAAAGACCTCTAGAGGAAAATTTTCATCAGCAAGATTTGGCTGTTTCAAGCACCCACCAACTGCCGGTTGAACCTATCTTGCCTGAATTTGAACCTACAGCCAGCTTACCTGAACCTACAACTAGCTTACGTGAATCTCGTAGACCTATTTCGCAGTGTATTTTGGGTTCCGAACCATCCACATCAACAGCCTAATTGGCATTTGCTGTATCACAGAAATGCATAAAACAAATACCTAGAGTTCAGAGGAAGGTTGAAACAAAGAATAACAGAAGATGTGGCAAAACTGTGATCCTTACCAGCTCCCTTACAAAAATGAACTGATTGCTGCAAACAGTAAGAAATCAGGGCATAGTTCTATGTCTATTCCCAAGACAGCAAAAAGAAAACTAACTTCATCTACTGATGGGTCTAATGTTAATGAACCTACAACTCGCAGACACGACCACAGTAATAAAACGAAAAGTAAAATATCTGCAACAACACAGGATAACTCGGAAACTTCTGATGACGAGGAGACAAATGCAGCATGTATCTTCTGTAATGACTTGTATTCAAACTCCAGATCAGAAGAAGGGTGGATTAAATGTGCCATGAGCGATGGATGGGCACATGAACAATGTGCAGAAATGGACACTGATGATGTTGGACCTTACACATGTGACTATTGCAAATGATAAGTTTATGTAATCTTCATGGTATACAAGCATGCTTCAAACTGTTTAGATGATATCATAAATAATGCTTAATGATTGTGTAAACACGTGTTTCATTATAAGGCTTATTTCATAACCAAAAACCTGCACTAACATATTCAACATTGTTGTACTGCGCCGTGTGCGTATGGTAGGTTAATGGATTATTTTTAAATAGCCATTAATCGTAAAGAAAAAAATGCCCACCAATAAAGACATGAAAGAGAACAGAAAGTGGCACATTAACAAACACACAAAAACCAAAGGAAGCTGTTGTAAACAAAACAATATCAAAGTGGAAGCAATGCTACCGTATGCAATGGGCAAAGAAAAATTATTGTTTAAATAATTAAATAAATAGGTTCTCTCGCCATAATCAACAATACACACCAGAGGAAAATATATTAAATGAGAACTCTGAAATTTGTGGTTGCTCAAAACGATTATTTAATATTTACTGTAATATTAAATATTTTTGTTCTCTTTCTTTCTTTTTTTTTAAATAAACTTCACAAAAATATTAACATTGATGAATAGTCCATTAGTACTGCAATTGTACTGAAATTTTAAGAAGCCCAAATCTTTTTTTTAATAAACTTCACAAAAATATTAACATTGATGAATAGTCCTTCAGTACTGCAATTGTACTGAAATTTTAAGAAGCCCAAATCTTGCAGGCACAGTTAAATGAAAATAGTGAATTGATAATACAATTATTATTTTTCTTAAATTCACAATAAAATTATTGAAACAATAAATGCCCATTCTATAGGCTAAATAAATACTGTACGTCCGAATCAATGACGTAATAAATTAATAAAAACAAAACTACAAATAAATTGATTGCATCCGTTAGGCCTTATAAAATTTTAAATTGTTATTAAATACAAACTAATTATTGAAAATGTACAAAAAAATACATAAAAAAGGTAAGTGCGACAGCTGTTAATTTATAGATTAAAATATACAAATTTAGTTGCGGCTTATCTGTTCAAAGTCCCGCAGTAGAAGAGTACAGCACGCTGGGGTGGCTTCATGTTTCCCAGTTACAGCAGCGAAACAAAGAAGACGAAAAGGCGAAGAAAATGACCCAAAATAGGCCAGAATGACTGGACGTCTGTAGTAGAGACTACAGGTCAGCTCGTCAATAGTCCAGCATGTGAATAGGGCAAGACGTGGATAGGCCGGGTCGAGAATAGGACGTGAACCGTCACTACACAGTAATTACCAAAAAATTAAAGAAGATGAAATTAAATAGAACATAAGAACTCTCGTAGGAAAATTACTCACCAGACGAGGGCAAAGAGAATCACTTGAAGAAATTACAAATGAAACAACCACAAGAAAGATTTTTAAAAAATGTAGCACTACAGTACTACTCCATCAAAATATATTGATTAGCTACGTTACGTATAAAGATAAATAATGGCAACACTCAAGAGCCAAGATCTGCCAAAAAGGCAGGAACACCAAACACACTCATCTGGACAGTGTGGTGGTTGACAGCAAAGTGTTAAGAAATGAAACAGAAGAAGCTGCAGAAACATTGAACAAATGAGCATCGAAAAATGATTAGCAACAGTACCAACATCGGCAAAGTGCGCATTGAAGCATAGTAGCATGCGACAATCACGTGAACAGAATCGCTAAACTGCATAGAAATCACGCGGTGAAATACAGAAATCACGCACTGCAACGGCAGCAGCACGTGTCATAAGATGGAGGTACGACAGAACAACAACTGACAGAAATGTAAAGCTCATTAACTACTGTCTTGCTAAAAAAAGAAAAGAAAAAAAAAAACACTCTAGTGCGACTAGTGTCGGCTCAAACTAATGTAACAAGCTGTAATTGAAAGTGAACATTCTGAAACAACATTAATAAATTAAAATTACTAAATATGTAATGTATATTCTTGTTAATATAATATTAAACAAGTTAATAACAGTGCAAAAAAAAATTAATTAGCCAGAATTAAGGAAATATAAATAAAGCATTTCATATTTATATTATTTAAGTCGTGTCGTATTTGATACGGCACAGTACCCTGTTTTATCAGACCAGTATGATAAAACAGGGTACTTTGCAACATTTTGGAAAAGTATTAATTTTTTATTTCTCAACGCATGGATCTGATTCTTCATATAATAAACATCAATAAGGATATATATAATGTTTTCATCCAAATACTGTAATAGATGCTCTGGTTTAGTTACCAGCAACGTCATATGCATTTGTACACTAAGTACCCGGTTTTGTCCAACTCTCCCCTACAAAAAGAGTTTTAAGACTGCCACCTTTCAATTACACATAATTATTCATTAGCACATTATATTTACCTGCCCTAAGCACCTGTAGCTTTCAGGAATGCATATGGTAAACATTTATGGCACTTCACACTCAAACTACAATGTGAATCTGTTCAGAAATAACAAGTAATGAAGTTTTTCTGTTTTATAAGTTAAGCAACTTTGCACCTTATTTACTGTACTTACATGCATAACTTGACATTTTTAACAGGCACACTTTTTTCAGTCCCTTTTGGCTAATATTAACGAGTTCTACCATAATAGTCTATAACAAACACAGTGTTACAGTCTAATATATGAGAACAGCCTTTTTACTCTCAGACATTTCTTATACACAGTGTTTAGTACACGCATTATTTCAAATGATGCAAGGACTCAGTTGGGACGTTAACGGCTTAAACACTTGTTTATTATGGTATAACTATCTGCAGTTATTACCTGTTTCGTGTATCAAGTGTAAATTAAATAAGTGTAATTTTAATCTCATACTGTGTGTTCAAATCTAAACAGTGCACATACCAGCACTGGTAACCTCACTGTGTACCAACTATGGAACAAACCATAAGGTAAGTCAGCTTTACATCTCATGGACAGAAATAAAAAAAAAAATTATAATAAAAATAAAAAAAACTACCTCAAAATTTCCAAACTATTGTTTACATGCTATACAATAGATTGCCACACTATCATTCAAACTAAATTTGAAAACATAAATAATAGGGTACATTAAATAATTTGAATATCTGCAGGTGAACTGCATTATGTACACAACTTCCACACCACAGTAATGCCCATAAATATTGAAAGAAAATTGTAACTGCATGGTGTCGTGTGATTCTGGACAACAAACATGGATGCCCCCTTCAGTAAAGTAGTGCATTTATTTCAGAGTTACCTTTCCTCCTCAATTGGTTTCCTTGAATTTACAATTTACTAATGTCCAAAGACTAATAAATTGTCAAATTACATATAGTAAGAATAAAATATGTATGGTACAGGTGTTCATGAGCGATGCCATCACTTATTAGGAGTGCAATGTCATGCACTTGTTTCTCTGTGACAAGGTGTTTATGTACTGCCATCTGCCTATGTGAATGAGGCTTTATGCCTCTGACTATTTAATTTTTGAACAGTTAGAGTACACTAGTGACATATTCTTTCCCCTTCTATCAATGTTAATACATTCTAAGGTTAACAGTTAAGGCAGAGGACACAGGTTAACGCATGCATACGTCTGCTATGTTACAAATATGCAACACTACATAGAGATCTAAGATTGCCTCACCTGATGCCTATGTATTCATTCGCAGTGGCCGGACTGACGACCTCATCCCTATACCGGAGATCAGGATAGCGCACAGTAGAGCCATCAGGCTGGACAACTTCGCAAGGCTCCACTGTATACTTTTCAGCACAATACTCACTGAACATGCACACCAAAGTGTCCAAAACTACTTTAGCCTGCACACAACCAAAACATTAAAATACTAAGTCTGTAATACCTACACACAAGACCACGTGCACATTATGAAAATTACATGTCTATACAACCTTATATAAAGACTGCATGGAACATAAATTGTTAAACTATCCAAATGTCTGAAAGTTACTGTAGAAAAACTAAAAACTATGGTAAAATTTTTACCAACATTATGAGCACACTTTCTTGCTGTCACACATTCCATTAGTACAATCACTTGCGCTAAAATCAGATGTGCAAAATTTCAGTGTCACAAATATTTATAATTTTCCTGCAGGAGACAATGTTAGAATGTATGAAAACTTTTAAGTTTAACAATTAAGAACATGATTTAGAAATCTGTACTAAAATCACCAACAATTTCTTACTTCCTTGATGCATTAATCAGTAATATGTGCATTGCAAAAAGTGTTCTAATACATAAAAACTAGATAACTGGAAAATTTTACATAAATTCTGCTGACACATAAAGCAATCTGCAGTACAATTACTGTATAAGTTACACATTAGGTATATACCAGTTGACACTGTTACAACTAACTTCTCTTGCAAAATTGAGTTGTTCCAATCAATTTAGATCTTCTAAAATTGAACCTTGAAAATTTAACCTTGAAAATTTTAAATTTTATTGTAATATTTTACACATTTATTTTTAACCCATTTGCATCCACACACCTTAAGAGTTAGAGCGGCCATGGAATCCACAAATTTTTTTCGGTTTTGCTTAATGGAAGCAGGTTTATAAAATTTTACTAGTACAGAAGAACCCTGTTATAACATTTCTGGATATAACATTTTCCTGCATATAACATCACTTTTATTTGGTCCCACCATTTTTACATAAAGCATAATGCTTTCATTTCCTGCTTATAACAACAGTGGTATTTTCATTTCCTGCATATAACATCACTTTTTTCTCAGACATTAACCAAAACTCTGGTAAAATTTTTCTTAACTCTCTTGTTTTTAATAAATTAGTAAGCTGTAGACTAAAAATATCTGTAAAAAAACAAATTAATGTCTGGGAAAGTATCATAAGTGTACATTACAATGAAACTAAAGACTGTGATCCTGACTATGACGATCATGAACTTAAAGAAGACAAGTGGGAAAGCCTCTATTATACACACAATGTATGTATTCATCATGTTTCTGATAGCACAGTTGCTATAGATTCATTCAATCTTATTATAGGCTTATTCACTGTACATAAACTATCAAATTTTAAGTTACTTTTGTGTAATATCCTTTTACTTGTGTAAAAATATTGATTCCTGCTTATAACATTTTCCTGCATATAATACTTTTTTTCACAGGTCCCTTGAAAAATGTTATAACAGGGTTCTACTGTAATTATATTCTGCAATTAACCTTTCAAAATTGATTCCCGGTACAGAAAAAAATATTTTATAAGACTTTTTTTATCAATTTTCTGTAATTTTTCCCACGCTAATTAATATGAAATCTTTGACTATTCATATTAAATATATTTTCATACTATATTATTTATACATTACTTTTAATATATCTCCACATAAAAATTTATTTAGAGAACTGAACAAAAAATTATGTACTTTATATATACATATACAGTAGACTCTCGATTATCCGTGTGTGGATTATCCGATTTGCGGATTATCCGCGCAAAATATTTCACCTTAAATAGTTAAACAAAAAGTTGGAAAAAAGGTTTTGAAAAAAAAAAAAAAGTTTGGTTATTTATCAATACACTCTGTGTTCACTCGCATAATATTCACCAAAGTGTTATGCCGGCAACCGTATTTTGAAAGGCTTGAATATTTAAATATTTTTCCAGCAGGCCAAACAATTAGTTTCGCTCATGAATGGACTAACGAAATTTTCCCGAGTGTCATGTGTGAATGGATTAACGATATTATCTCCTTGGATATTTCTGATTTTTTCATTTGTGTTTTTAGATTATTAGCGCATACCACCTTATCATTAATGCTAATAATTAAGAGTGTACTGTATTAATTTTCTGCCTTTTATTGCAGGAATGAATTTGACCTTTTCTTCTTTCAACTGAGATCTAAGAAAGGGTAAAAGTGGATTATCCGCAATTTTGGATTATCCGAGGCATCGGCCCCCTGCATTAGTGCGGATAATCGGGAGTTAACTGTATATAATGTCCATATACATTTTGCATGTAATCTCCTTTATATATAGAGAACATCTTTATTTTTGGTTTAGCATGTATAAATTTGTAGTATACATATGTTTGTGAATTATATGCGTGTGTGTGTCTATATATATACACACACACATGCAAATAACATATAACAAACCTTTGAGATATAGTACCGAGATGCTCATAACACAATGTTATAAAACATACAAGATAAATTACAAAAATGCTATATAAATTTACACAAGTATATCATGTATACGAATAACAATCTATAAAATATAATTACGTACGTTCTTATTGTACAAACAAAAGTTGTGTACGCTCAAACATTTTAAAAATAACTTTTTGGTACATAAAACGTAATGCTCTCATACCTAAAGCTATATAAAACATGTAAGTATTTTATACAAATATATGTACAGTATGCCCGGAAACAAATTCATGATAAGCATATCATGTGAATTCTGGGCGAAATTGTAGATGGAAATATAAGTGGCCAAATATCATATATTAAACATGCAAATGTGACAACATTGCACATAAAACATTGTACAATGTTTTACATGCACAATGTGGCAACATTGTATGGAAGAAGACTCTTGCGCTTCGCATACAGGTATTACTTTGTTATGTCTAGGAAAGGTAGAATCATGTTTGTACTGCTCGGAATTTGAACCTGCGCCCATTATATGCAGGTCAGAACAGCAAGTAATAAGTTATCTGTGTCATGCAAGAGGGTACTAAATATAGTGCTACATTGCCACGTCGGACACGTAAAATATCATCGTGCAACGTTTTGCTACTAAAATTTTTGTCTCCAATTTTGGCCAGGATTTGAGTGCTGTGCTAACGTGTTTGATTCTGTTCATCCTCTATGTATGTATGTGTGCATGTGTATGTATGTGTGCATGTGTATGTATGTGTGCATGTGTATGTATGTATGTATGTATGTATGCATGCCTGCATGTATGTGTCTGCGTGTATACAAAAAGTGATTCACAAAACAAACACACATCTGAAATTATATATAATCAGTCTTATACCTAAATACTTTACTAAAGTTCACTTACATAATTGAACAAACACTCATACATAGTATGTAAAAAATGTAACAATTATTACTTATGAACAGTGAAAAAAAAAATTCATTTGCATCTAAGTAAAGCAGTTGTAAGTGGTACACAACAGAGAAAAAAATCTTATATTTACGATTACATTGGCCATATTATACACATGTGCGCTTAAGTTTTACCTTATAATAAATATACTGTACGACTAAATTTACATACGACATAACAAATTAATCTTACAGGTGTAGCACATAAAAAAAAATAGTTCTACACCTAAAAATTCTTGGAGAATTTGGTTACAATACAAACTATTTTCACTCCCATAACTGTAACATAAGTCATTACATTGAGAGCTGTCTCTAGAAATTCAGTATTTCTTGAAAGTGTGATACGGCTTGAAGTGCTCAAGACACAAGGCAACATTACAGCTGTCACATTTCCAGGTCAACTCTCTCCTTTGCTTCTTTTCTAAGCACACGACACAACGTTTGGCGAATTTTGCCCTTTTAGCTGCAGAGGGAGCAAGTTTCTCTGGAAAGTGCCTACCACTCAGGAGCGAAGGCAAATCTCCAGGTGTCGCAGACCGCCTCTTGACGACATCTGCTTTGAAGTAGATCTCTAAAAGTTCTTCTGCTAGTTTCTGTTTGAATACATTAAATGTTCTATCCTTCTTACCATGTAACTGTTTGTACAACACATAACTATTCAATAGCATCAGGTTTACAACATAAAAAAAAATTTTCTTGTACGCCTTACTATACCTTCTCATTACATGGAATTTGCTGATGACTTGGTCTCCTACATCTACACCTCTCATCTTCATGTTATAATCTATAACTACAGTATGCTT
Organism: Medauroidea extradentata; assembly: GCA_003012365.1. NCBI lineage: Eukaryota > Metazoa > Arthropoda > Insecta > Phasmatodea > Phasmatidae > Medauroidea > Medauroidea extradentata. Next base: position 28,256 of record PNEQ01001028.1, on the reverse strand, counting down.
CATAATTTTGATTTTTGTTTCACGATGCACCTTCCCCGTTTCTGCAAAATCAAGTGTGTGTTTCGTAGACAACATGCAGACGTCCCTTTTATCTTTCCACTTCATTGACGTGATGTTGTTGCTGCTGTAGGCTACAGCTTCACCTACTTTTAGTTTTTCTTTCGAGAGTTCTTTCAGCATATTTTTTGGGTTGGTGCGGACTGTCCCGCAAACTATTTGTTCCAGCAGAGAACAGTCTGTGAAACAGGTCGGGTGACCTGTACCAATTATCAATATACAGGAAGTATCCTTTGTTCAGTAAATCACATTTCTGCGTCACTTCCACCACTATTGCAGTGCTAGTAGGAATTCCGTCTGTTTTGTCTTTCCCCACATATGTATATTTTGAAGTCGCAAATATACAAATTCGCAGAATCACAGAGTTTGTAGAGCTTTATCCCAAATCTTGCACGTTTAGATTTGTTGAACTGAATAAAATACAGTCTTCCCCTGCATTTCATCAAAGACTCCACAATGCACACATTTTCTGATGGTGTGTAAATTTTGTGAGACGAATCTGATGCCATAGTTATAATAGGCCAAATTTTACGTAGTGGATCTGTTGGGTCCAGAGTTTCGTTGTCCACTAAATGTAAATATCTGTTCAGGGATATAAAACACCATTGTGGCATACCACTTCTAAAATATGGCGTATCTATAGCAACATCCTTACTCCAGTAACTTTGAAGAGTAGGTTTTTAACCGGTACCCATCAAGATAAGAAGAGCGCGATACACTCGTAATTCGTTCGGTGTTGTACTTACAAAACTGCTGTCACTTGACCCATATTTATTAGTCTGTTCTACAATATGATCCACAACACTGTCATTCACGTATAAAGAAAATATCGTTGCCCGGCTGGAATTATCTAAATTTAAGTTTGCTGCTATGCCAGAAACACCAGTGAAGGGATGACACACAGGTTGTGAAAGAACCTGTTCCCACTTCCAGTCGATAACATTGCCGCAACCAGTGTCCATTGTAATGTTATCGTCGCCAGACACGGAAGAACTGTCATTTGTGTCGTTATGAACTACACGAGAATAGTTCTTTGAAGCATGTTTGTTATTATCAAGGTCCATATCATCTTCACTGCTTGAACTGTCAGAATTCAATATTTCAAAATATCGCATCATTGCCTCATCATCCCTACCACACACAAAAACGTCACTCCTCTTACGTGATGCCATTTTTACACTCAATAAAAAGAACTATGTTCTATTTACTATAATTATTTATCAATCCTAACAATCCGCAACACTAATTATGCTCTAAACAATTGTTGCAACCAATAGAAAAGTTATTTTGTATGTATGACTGTACACTAGCATGTAATTTTTCACTTCGCTGTATACCTATATAGCATTAGTACAAGCTATAATTACAAAAAAATATTTCAGACGAAAACATATTGTAGCAGTTTATATAACTTTGTCTCTGACACACGCACCTTTTGAGTAAATAAAAATTAGCAGCCGAAATGCAAACGAAATTCAGTACTTATAATGACAACTGTGGCGACGAGACAGTAAAACCTTCAAACATACGTTTTCCACTGCAGAACGACAGCCTAGCTCTGAAATACGCGAAATAAAGTTGTGAAATACCTTGCGGATGTCAATAACATCCGATTTCAAACACTAATAGTCATATTTTCACTAAATGATTCGTACATTGTGCTGCAATCTCCAACACGACAGTTGAGCTATAATTGCAGCCTGACAATGCGGCGACATTACGAAACATGCAATAAGATAGTAGAGGTAAACAAAACAGAGGTCACCACGTGCTGTTTTCATGCCCAAACGAATGTAGCTTTCACTATATACTTCATAGATGGCACTGCGAGTTCCGCCAAGCCAAACTAGCGATCTCGCGTACCAGTACGCTTATGGTGTTATCGGCCAAATATGCAGGCACATACTGATACACTTGTGGATGCAAATGGGTTAATTGTACTTTGACATCTGTGAATAGAGATTACAGTACAATATGTTTCAGAATGGCAGCATATCTTGCTGGACTAGTTACTTACATACAGTACTTGCCCGGACAAAAATTTGTCTGTGTTGTTGTTCTGTGAGCTTACAGACATTATTTCTGCTACAACAATTAAAACTCAAACCTAAATAATGCTGACAAATCTCCACTTACTAAATTCTCAACACAAAATTGAAAAATCAAAAATTAATTAACTAACACAAACTACTCATATGTATAAGGGCCACACAGTAAGTTTATACTTTAGAAATGAACTGTTGAGAAAAATCACTACCTATAAATACAGTCTGTCTCATGAAAGAATTCCATATTTTAACATTTCTTTTCTGAGAAATGTACCTGGCTGTTCCATTTTTTGGAGCTTTAAACCTACCTGGCTTCCTGGAAAAGCAGGGTCTCCACAATCCTGTTTACAGACACACTTCTCAGAAGTGAACTGTCAAAATGTGGAATTCTTTCATGAGATAGACTATACTTCTATTTGTACCATCAACAATGTAAGCAATATGACAAGAAATTTTATTTAAGTAATTTGTACTATTATGCATCCACAAGCATAAAAATAATTTGCAATACTTATATTTTAAAAGTACGTAAGTTAGCAAACACGTCTGTGGTATGACAGTTGGACGGAACATTGGCAATGAAGTTGTAGAAATAACCCCTGTCTATATTATGTAAAACTTCTAAAATATTGAAAATCCTTTAATGGAATGTTGTACATAATGGGCATTATTCATAGACGTTTTTAACACTGACTAGTTACAAGATCATCCTCAGATTAATTTTTGTCATATTCATAGACCCGGCCTAACACTAGTCTGATGATCATTTTAAGTACGTCGTGTTACACAGGCATACTTACAGAGTTAGAAGGGAGACACGCGACTCGGCGTCCTTAAAGAACCTGATCCTTGCAGACCAAATTACAAAATGGGAAAGGGAGGCTATGAGCCCAAGCCAGCAAGATATCTTGATGGGTGATGCCGGTACTGCCTTAACTACCCTAGAAGTAGTGCTACAGGTGGAAAACAAACAGAAAGTGGTCTTTATCGTGGCTGAGGGGATGTACGAAGAAGTCATCTTAGGAACTCCCTGGCTGGTTGCCCAGGAAACGGTTTTGGAATTTCAGCAATGGCATAGATACGTAGAGGCAAGAGAATGGGTTACTGTCCCGTGGATCTCTGGAGCACCAACCATAGCAGAGATTTGCCGTCCTTGGTACGAGGTACAACAGGAACTTTAGACAATCCAACATGTGCAGGAGCTTCACGCAATTCTAGAATGTTACAGGGAGGTATTCTCGCCTAAGGAAAATAATTAAAGAACAGGTTGAAGATATAAAGAGGCAATACCTGGTGGAAGGGGCTAAGTACCTGTATAATTCCCGGGTTTTATTAGTACCAAAGAAGACTGGTGATCTGAGATTCTGTGTGGCTATCGCGCCCTCAACGAGTTCACCTATAATGCGGTGCCACTAGCAGTCAACCTGGCACACATTCTAACTGACCTGGGACAGGCTAAGATTTTCTCCTCATTAGATATGCACAGTGGGTACTGGCAGATTCCAATGCATCTCGAATCTTGACCGTATAATGCTTTCACTGCACCTGATGGTCAGACATTGCAGTTTCGATAAATGCCATTTGAGGTGAAAAATGTCCCTAGTACGTTAAAAAAGATGAAGGCATCTGAGGTGTTGGTAGGATATATAGGGCAGTTCTGCTGTGCCGTTCTCGATGATATACTTATCTACTCGTCCTCTTGGGAAGAACATAAGCGACATTTGAGACTAATATTGGAAAGACTGCAGATGCATTAGCTCACATGTAGACTAAGCAAGAGTCATTTTGGAAGAACTCACATAGAATACCTTGGACACGTCATACCAGAAGGAAATGAAGCCAAACCAGAGTCTGTACAAGCAATTTTGGAGGCCAATCCACCAGAAAACCGGAAGCAGTTGCGACAGTTTCTGGTAACGTGCAACTGGCTGAGGGAATACATTCCACATCTAGCAGAGGCAGCGGCTCCCTGAATCGCCTGTTAAAAAATGAAGTCAAGTATTGCTGGGGGGCAGAACACCAAACGGCCCTTGAGAGGATCCCACAAATAACAGGATATGCCAGCGCAGCCCTAAATTAAACTGAAAGAAGAAACAATGTCAATGTACAAGAGTATTTGGCTGTAGTATGGGCAATAAAAGCTTACTGATACTACCTAGAAGACCACACATTTATTCTGCAGACTGATACCCAGGCCTCAACCTGGCATAACACAATGAAAGAAGAATGAGCTAAGCTAACTCGTTGGGCTCTCCTGCTGCAGGAATTAACCTTTGAGATCCAACACTGCTAAGGAAAACAAAACCAACTCCCGGATACTCTGTCCTGCAACCCCGGAGAAACTCATGGCTCGGAGGCATTGCAGGACTGGGAGAGAATGCTCCCATTGGACTATGCTAGAAATAAAAGTAATAAAGGGGCGAAGTGCACACAACAAGTGGAAGAAAGACAGTGAGCGACACCCAGAAAAATATCAGAGGTGAAAAGATGGAGGCCTACAGGTTCGTCGAGACCCAAAGAACAAAGAATGGCTGATATGGGTCCCAAATCGAAAGAGAAGTAAAGTGATGTGGCAGTATCACAATCACCCCCTGGTGGGGCACCCTGGCAGTCGGGAAACACTACGGAAGATTGTTACCCGCTATTGGTGGAAGGGAATGGGACAGGACATGGACCTGTATGTGCATAAATGCCTGGACTGCTTAAGGTGTAAGGCACATCACACTCATCATTCCCCACCACGAGACAGAAGGCCTAGCAAACCGTGGATAGAGATAGCCCTAGATATTATGGGACTGTATTCCAGGTCAACACAAGGAAAACAATATATAATTGTTGTCACACATCAATTTTCATGATGGGTGGAAGCAAACGCAGTCAGGAAGGCAGAGGCCAAAATCATTGTAAACTACTAAGAAAGAGATGTATTTCCACGATGGGGGTACCCAAAGGTCGTACTTACTGACAATGGGCCCCAATTCACTGGAAACGTTTGGAGTGCTACCTGTACTCGTTGGAGGGTCCAGATCCATACCACACCAGGATACCACCCCTAGGCTAACCTGACAGAACAAAAGAATCGGGATATCAAGAAGAGGTTACGTTTGAAAGTGGGTGATCAGCATCCGACATGGGAAAAACATCTTCCTGAGGTACTGCTCACCTTGAAGAGAAGGATAAATGCAGCCACCAAAATGTCCCCCAGCAAGCTGCTGTTCGGTAAAAACTTACGAAGATCAGGTGACTGGACCTGGAAGAAGGAATAGCTGAAGGAAGGAAGTGCACGCAGGAAGACAGGTACCAGGAGGCGAGAAAAGCACAGATCCAATTTCAAGAGGAACGGTACCTCCACCAAAAAGAAAAAGAGAAGATAGCCATAGCTCCTGGAGATACTGCATTCATCCGAGCCCGCCCCTTGAGTAAGTCGAAGGACAAGTTCTGTGCTGTATACTCACCAAAATGGGAAGGCCCATATCATATAATTAGCCAGCGAAGGGATATCTTTGAGGCGGCGGTAGCACCCGGCAAACTGAAGAAAGTTAACTGCAACAATATGTATAAAGCACCCCCAATGACGGGCAGGTCAGGGGATACCCAGCCCATTGAGAAGAGCGCTGTCGCACTCTCCCTTTTTGTATTTAGTTTTTATTATATAGTCTTTGAACATTGACTCTTGAAATGCATGCTGGTAGGGAGACCGGACACAAAATAGACTGTTGGCTATGACTATTGCTCATGTAGAGCTAACATTACAGTTAAAATTGACTGAATAATTCCCAGAGGATATTTATATTAAAAAAGAAATAAAATATAGGTTCAATTGCCAGAAACCTTTATATAAAAATTTAAAGTTTTGATTTTACAATAGGTTGGTTGTTAAGTTAGCAGATACCATTATATTAATATTTGAAATAGTTGCTTCTATACAAACGGGGCCCCTTACAAACAAATTTTAGTTTGAATATTTAAATAAAACATATAAAATAAAAAATACTTTAGATTACTTTTTCATTTATATTTAATACAACAGACACGTTTATGTTGAATGTTGAGAAAGAGAGTAACAGACGACGCATTACCGTCATTGCAGTATCCATAGTCATCATAAAAAAAATAATAATAAAGTCAGTGAGGCGGCTACTTATCGCCATGTAGAATGACGCAGTGACATCACGCCGTAGTCAGCATATATATATATATATGTGTGTGTGTGTGTGTGTTCTAGTCATAGGTTTCTGGAAGTAAATACAGTAACTATACATGAAGGGTTTTGTTTAGTATAAGATGGGGAAATAAGCTTAAGATAAATTAGCTAGTAGTAACTTGGAAGTTGACTAAGTTGTATTTAGAGTTTAAAAGGTTTCAGTTAATAAAAAATAGTATAAGTTTATTAGAAATGTCTGTGTAACCAACAATGTGGCGGTCAGTAAGCCGTGAGGTGAGATGTGGGGCCATTAGAGGTTCGAGTAGGGGTATGCTATAGGTTATCTACTGTTCGGAGATGAGCAGTAGTGTCAGCAGGAGATTGAGCCTGTGGAAGAAGCGCATAAGCGCTTGAATGTGGGCCTTGCTAGAAGCAGCTGGTCACACAAGACAGAGAAGTGACAGCACTTGGGCTGTTATGTGCTAAGAAAGGCAGCAAGATATCTTTAGCGTACGGTTGCAGGGTGGCAGAGTTCCCAGAGAATAGAGATGGTGCACGGGTAGAAGTGCAGCCACGGGCAAGACCTTGTGTGGTACCTATATTAAGAGTTTATATGTGTATATGTGTGTGTGCGTGTGTGTGTGTGTGTGTGTGTGTGTGTGTATATATATATATATATATATATATATATATATATATATATATATATATATATATATATATATATATATATATATATATATATATATATATATATATATATATATATATATATATAGACACACAAAATAAATGGATGTAATGTTACAGTATTTGTGCTTGCTTACGGGAATTGTTGTATTTAATTTTATTATCAAAAAAAATTGTTTGATACATGCTAACATTAATATTTGGATTTTAGAATTTTAACAGAGAAAATGATGAAAATGATACCTTCCAAAATAGACTTTAACCGACAGGCCGACAGGAACGGAAAATTTGTCTAAACAGTGTTGCGTGCTATGTACCTGGAGGCCGGTGGTCGGCGGCTGTTTCGTAACACTTTGTGGACTGGACCCTGACTCACAGGCCGGGTGGCTACCTGATGGAAGTCACGCCGAAGCTACATCATAGATACCTGTCCCAACTGCGTCTTAACCCTACGAGGGCGGCCTACGTGACTCAAGTCATGTTCGAAACATGTTGCAATATCTATTTTTCAACCCCTGAAATGCGGGGTGTCGCCAACTGTTTTGACGAGTATATAAGCGCCGAATCGACAACTTTGGGGAGAGTTTGCTATTGGTCATGCTAGAGGAAGGTGCTATGCTTGTGGAGAGAGACTGGTGAAGACATCTCGGTGACGTCAGAGTCTACTGTGAGGCGGCAGGTGGCTACCTTCGGAGCAGTGTTGGGCGAAACAAGAAGACTGCTGCGGCAGGCTGACGAGTGAAGAGGAGGTGCACGACGGGAGTTGAACCAAAGACCTCAAGAATGAAGACAGCAGTGCACTCGGCGTGCTGCGCAGCACACGGCGATTCATCACCACTGCGGATTATACAGGTTGTACACTATCACTATTTGAGGGACTGTTGATTGGATATACGACTGAATTTTATTGTGATTTGTAGTGTTTAATTAATTGATCGTAGACATTTTTTGTGCCTTAATTGTCAAAAGTTAATTAACGTGTCTGTGACACAGGAGTAATTGTGTGCATAACTAATTGTGTTGTGAAAGTTATAGTTGATTACTGTTTTGTGTATTTCGTAGCTTTGTGAGCTATTAAATCCAGAACTTAATTTAACTCTTTTATTTATAATTATAGGACCTCTATCCCAAAAGAACTCATGGGAATTGCCCACATGAAAAGTTTGTACTCAAACTTGTAACAAAGGTTTGTTTTTTAAATTTTTATGTTCTTATTTACTGGAAGTGTCAGATAATATGTTTTGTGATGATGTATGTTGACAGCTCAACGTATTTCCCCCCTCTTTGCAAATTGTCAACGGATCTACGCAAGGGGGACGTAATTAGCAGTCAAAGTTTATGCCTTCAGCCTAGGCGCAATTTATTTATTTTTTTGGTTTTACAGTAATTTGAGAAATGGGAAGAAGTCTGATTCGGTGGTGTTACAGCTGTTCAGACCCCACCTGGTCTGTGGTGAACTGCAAGGTGCCAGGCCGGGAGTCGTCGCCTCTGAAGTGTGGGGGGATGTTGCAGCCCAGTTGGGCGCAACTTGGGAGTTTGTTTATGCAACACCCCTGCCTCTGCAGCTGAGTGATTTATGTCCGTGCATCGGCATTACCGTATTTAAAACACGTGTGGCGGCGCGCAGGCACATGGGGAGTGCTAGGGTGGTGAAAACAGGCGGCGCCGGCTGAGTGCATATGTACCGAGACAGTTGTCCTTCCACCTCCTCCGCTGCTAGGCCGGCAAGCCTTGCGAGTGGGGTAAGGAGAGAGACAGTGGCATGCTCAGTGGCACGTGCGGCCAGACGCTCACCCCCTTATCTTTACTTCACCCTCCCAAACGGGTATATAAGCGGCTGCGCAGCCACGTAGTGGGTCTATGTTTTATATCTTCGACTTCGAATTCTATTGCTACCTTCAGGAACAAGCTGAATCAGCTTGGTCAGCGGTGTTTCTGAAGTAGTAGGAATAAGGAGGTATGGGACCAGTGGCATTGATGAAGGGTGGCTGTGGTTTGTGTTCCGGATTGTGGCAACAATTGTCAGTGTAGCATTGTTAAGACAGCAAGGCGGTGCTGATTGGGGATTTAGTGGCAGGAGTAACGCGGTAGAGGCCTGTACTGAGTCTGGCAGGCGGAGTTCTGGAGACTATGCGAGGGGGCACAGGTCTGCCGAGTAAACGTGAGGTTGCCTGGACTGGAACCGACTTTCATTGCTATATTAAGAACCTGGTTACCCTCCACTACTTCCTGGAACCTTTTTCCTTTCTCTCATCGACATTCATCAGGCCCATTGTTAGGATGGTGAAGGAGGGGGGGGGGGGGCACTGAATACGTGGCTGCCAGTTGTTGCTGTCCCGCGGAGTCCGGTCAGGGAACTGGAACCTAAGGGTGTGTGTCACCACATCAATGCTTTGGGTGGGTGAATCCAGCACAACTACGCCTGAGTTGGACATGTAATCACGTACGCCTGGGGACTAGCCACTGTCCCAGTCCCGGTCGCCTCGAGTGGCCGGTTGTAGGGCATTCTCGACTGGGAGGTAAGTATAGTCAGGAACACATGCTCCTTGTTGCAGGATCACGAGGCCCCAAGCCATCCGCGTCTCATGTGAAATTCCTAAGATCATTCCATGCCTCTCACCAGATCCCAAGGCCGGCGACAGTACGGGTTGCCAAAAGGGGCTCAGTAGGCAAGGTGCCTCCAACGAACAGTAGGTAGTCCCGCTAGGTGTCAGGACACTACACCTATCCCTGTTGAGAACCATACACCCACCCTTCCTACAAAAGAAGAGACACCCATGGTTGCCGCACTGCCAGAGGGACCGCTCATCCGGTGACGTTTGCGTCAGTTGGCGAGGGAGACTGCGGCACTGCAACGTCAACAGCTTGGACAGCAGGCGGAGGCCAGGCATAGGTGGGCTGGCCCAGATTTCGACAGGTGGGATTCTGTCCATCAGGTGACCAGCGATCCCACCTTTGGGGTTGAACCTCTCTCTCCAGCCAGGTACATGATGGACCATTTCGCCCCGACCATCGACCTATGAGAGCATTGGCCAGGGAAACCGTGCCCAGTGTCCAGTCCAACCCTACCACATCCCGCACGTAGAGCCAGATGTAGGGGCACGAGGTGTTGAGCGAAGGGAGGACTAAGACCACGGACAGGGCAAAGCCCAAAACCCGGTGCAACAATACTAAATACGTAAATGTGGATAAAATAATTAACTTACCTGTGTGATTCTAGATGTTTTGCAGCAGTATTCTTTAAGGCTTTTCTGACACACAGTACAAAATGCTGCACACTTGTTATTTTCTTTAACTAATTAAAGCCCATGTTACTCCACGGGCTGCCAGCTATTCCAAAACAACAGAAGTCCTATGTAGCGAATAGCCTGCATACAATTGTCTGTAGCCACTATGTACCATTGTATAAAAAATGCACTTTAACTCAGTGGCATATTTTTACAAATCATGACATAATTTCTTACACAAAATTCTACATACTCTACAGAATTGTCCCATGTATGTAGAAAAATTATATTTTATGCGTTATGATCCAATCCTGCAGTGACACAAGATGGTATCTGTACCATCTCCGAACTATCTCACGACTATGAATAAGGCTCAGTGATTTTATCACCTGTTGTTATAATTAATGTTATTTTACACAAAAATTTTATTAACAGGCTGACCCAAGTTTTTCTTTTCCATTACATTTTGACCTTCGTTAGGTGCTTAACTCCAACTTCTTGTAGTACAAATTTAAATACTGTAAATGTTTATTGAAGTATGAGAAAAATTTATAAAAATATATTTTCGGAACCATTTTGATTACATCTTCTATATGTACCTGCCTGTATTCTTATTGCCATATTAAATTATTTTTTAGTTTTTGTAATGTGTCAGTTTCAATATTTAAACAAGGGTAATACTTCGGAAACATAGTATGTATTCACAAATATATTAATATTTGTGTGGCTGTGTATAGTGTCCACACCCAATCGTAAAAATTGTCATGAATAACGACTCTTTTTAATTCACAATTATTGATTCATTGGTAGGGCCACGAACTTTAAACGAAACGAATTTTGCCCCACTTTGTTTCAGTGTCTTATGTGCACACCTGCATCTCTGCTTCTAGGTTATTGGCAGAGTGTATTTGTGAAGTGACGTCTCTCATCTGACTGTGCCAATCAAAGTAAGGTTAATGCAACAGCACATGTCTGTGGTTTGCAGGTAGAATCCCAAGACACGTGAGAGATAAAACATCCAATCACTGACTATGAAGCAGAACTGCATATGTGCATGTAAGGCACTGAAACAAACTGGGACAAAATTCTTTTTGCGAAAATTTCATGACCCTATTCCTTGTTTTGAATCACAATCTAATGTAATTTTTTTGCACTAATGACATGCCTATTTGACAAATTATTACAATAACATTGTCGTTTGGCAGTCGCATGGCAATGTTGTTGTTGTTTGGTAGAAGGTTACATGGTTGGTCTGAAAACAGTTCCAAACTAAAACCAGAGCTTCCACAAAGTATCAAGTCACTGTGCGGCACATAAACTCACCCAGGAATGTCACAATCATTTGGTCAAGGACATGGCCACTAAGGCTTGTTACGAGTCTACTGAGGCGTGAGTTGCATTTTACTTATGAGGCTACCTTTCAACTGGCTGTCAATATTAATTAATTTTTCTGGCATGCAGTGAGTTGATTAACTTAGTAATAACTGTAACCTGCATTCACTCACACCTGTACTTAGTTTCCAGATTAAGTTCAGATCTGCTTATACGAGTAAAATGCCTACATTAAATTTTGTTACGTTCAACCTCTCTTATTTTCTACTCTTCGAGAGTCAAAAGAGCACATGGTTAAAATTACCATGTCAAAAAGGAGCATGACGCAAATGGAACACCTACGAGCTCTTGTCTTGAAAATATTGCAGACCTAGCAGACGATTTGAGAAATATAACTTAAATTGAAGCTCGCGTAGAAGAAGTAAAGTAAGAAGAGTGATGATGTGCATTATCTTTAGAAAATTACAGGAATTAAGTGTGTTTATTTCATCCATAGACAGGTTACATGTTAAATTTTAGGAATTACTGTACTACAAGCCAATTTGAAATTTCATAAATAATAATTCTAAAAAATTAATGAAGCTGAACATTTGTCATTAAATAAAAGTATTTACGAGCAGTCATAAATAATATGATTGCATTTACCATATTTTAGCTGTTTTATAAAAAAAATTACTTGACATTCTAAAAAATAAGGTATATACTGTACGTAACCAAAAAATAAAATAGAAAGACGGTGAGAAATTTGCATAAAAACGACATTAGCAGACAACTTGCCCTTGCAACTCCTTCTTGAGGGTAAGAGCATTAAGGACACGACCTAAGTGACCTCTGGCATTTTGGCTGAACTAATAAATCACCCAGCACCATCTTGTACAAGACTTATGCTCTTCTTACAGTTAAATGAAGGTGGTAAGAAGGGTAAGGCTACATGACCATTTGATAGACTTGATCCTTACTGCACATCTTCTAATACAACAAATAAAGCACAAATCTCAATGGGCTGTTGTAATTAGACATGTGCCCTATTTTAAGTCCACTAATGAACTATTCAATGCAACAACAAATATTAAATATACATTAGTATATATTATACCTTACCTTGGTTAAATCTGTGGCTGTAATCTCTATGAACACATTCTTGGTGTCAAGTGATATCTTTGAGTGATCTCCATTTATGATTGGTGGCAAAGACAAAACAACTCCATTGCTGTCATATATGATAGGATACAATGGACTGTCCCGTATGATTGGCAAGTACTGTTTCAGCTGAGTGTGCGTCTGTAAAAAAAATTTAAGAACATGAAATGTTATGGATAAAAAATTAATTTAAAAGGAGATTTTTATAAACACACAAAGATTAAACAAACTGTACATAATTAATTGTCAACTGCACTACTAACAAGGTAAGTACACAATTACATAAAACAAGAACAAATTTCAGTAAAAAGAAGTAAACAATTATAAAAAGTAACATTTCATAATGTGATAAAAAGCAGGCAAGGTGAAAATAAAATCCGTAACTCTGTGTAGTAATTAACAAAAATTTTAAAAATAATCATTGTACCGTAACGAATGTAAATAATAGAGGTGTGTTAAGCTTCCGAAATTCTAAGTTAAATCAAATTTTAAGCTACTGAATATTCACTTCAAGGATAGTTTGAAGTTTTGAAGAATAATTTTTATGCTACTGAGACAAATAACCACATTTGTGCTCCCGAGATAATCAATCTTTTATGCTACTTAAAAAATTTTTTTACTACAAATTCAGATGTGAAAATAAAGTGTGCATAACGCCGTATGATATGCGGGTAAATACGCTAATTGTAATGTGAGGGAATCTACTATTGTTTTTTTCTGAAATGCTTTGTGTTTCATACCTGAAAGTCAGTACTTGTGCATTTCGAGCCTTGAAATAATAAATTCTACTTAGCTCAATGTTATAGTTTTTCTTTTCTCTCCATTGCAAAATATATGAACTCTGTTTCACTGTCTAGGCACAACAAAGACATTACAATAATCAGCTGAAAACAGATCATCCAGATATATATATATACAGCCACATTTGAATCATGTGGAAGTATTACCATAGCACAAAAATCATTGTGTGCGACGCAAGAAACAATAAAATATTCGACTTTGCTTCGAAGCAAAAAATCACTGTTTCGCACATACCTAGTACTGTACATACATATGCAAATATTGTAACATTTTTCTTACCACACTCCTACCACATGATGACAATACAATGCAGTTTTCACACTGACCAGATAAATGAACGGAAGTTGACAGTCATTAGAATTTACTTTTTCTTAGCCAAATGCAGTGTTGGTTGTGTACACTTGCTTTGAGATGTTTGTTGCCTTACCGAATAAAGTTCCATGATGCCTTGGCCAGTATATTCTTTGTGCTGATTCAAGGGCTTGAAGTTGATCTCCTGGGGTGGCTTGGCATCGTAGATGAATGGTCCTTTGATAGTATCCAAGTCATGGGTACCTATAGATACCAACGTCCTCTTTCTACAGATGTTATGATGCAGCTTATCCTGTAAGTCTATGAAGCTGTTGTACGAATCCTTAGTGAACGACACATTCCTGAGAACTGCTGCCACTACGTGTGGTCGTACAGCCTGAGTCTGAACCAAACACATTTCGTTTTAACTCGACACACTTTGGTAACACTTTACCATTTCAAACTACTGTAAATAAAATATTTAAGCTATGAGTGAACACTGATTAAATATGATCTACTTTATTTATAAATGGACACAATAAGACCATTTACCACACACACTTTAACAGCTCCATATTACACAGATGCTTACCTTGCTAAAGTAAGAACATTGATCAATATTTTAGCTGCAATAACATCTGATCATCACTGATGTCTGACTGTCATTCATTGAACGAGGTTTGGTGGCAAGTGAACACAAATGTACTGTTTAATGTTTACTAGTAGCGTATGCAAGATTTTGTTTGGGGGAGGGGCTGAAACTTGTGCTTAATATCACCTTAATGAATGCTTATGGAAGAACTTCATATAATACATATGTGTTGTATACAAGAAATAATTTATACAATAACCATTAAAATTTATGAAAAAATAACAAAATTAAGATTTTAAAGATTTTTATAAAAAGAAATAGATTTTATAAATTAAAAAACTTGCAACTTCAGACAAAGAGAGCAGGGGTGCCTACTCTCTAAACAATATAATGAAACCTACTCACTCTAACGAACGTTGTAACCAAGTTTCCATACAAAATAATTTTGCTGACACTCCAAATAAAAGGCGAGGAAGGGGGAATGCTATCCCTGGGAAAATTTTTAAGTATGAAATGATGCTACTGCTATTCAAGAACTTTATATGTTAAACAAAGAAAATACAGCGGGCAGAAGCAGAAATTGTAATATTTTTAAAGATATAATTTCTTTTGGCAAACAATTATAACTTCTTAACCTTTAAAAAAATGTTGATGTTTGGAAGGAAAGGAGGAGTTCAGCCCCTCCAGCTTCTCTCCTTTGTGTATACCTCTGAAATTTAAAACAAGTCGAGAGTATAGCCTGGGTAGGGCAAAATTTCAACATTAGGTGTTTAAACACAAGAAAACTTTCAAGCATCCCATCAATCATGAAAATTGCTTCTCTATTAACTCATACTTAAAGGCTACTCAAGAGCAGGGTAAGCTTCTGTTAGCAGACTAAACACACCAAATGCTGAGATTAATATTAAAACAGCAGGCGTAACCCAATACTACAATGAAGAGTATTTGTATTTACTATGTTCCAATATCAAAGAAAGGAGCATGAAACAAATATTAATGTGTAATAAATATAAATAAAATAACTTATTAAAAATTTACTACTGTCATTTCTTGAGTACACTGGAAAACAATTAGACTCCAACTGACGCTCCATTCCTACCTGTGCTAACTGTTGCTGAACTGAGTAAATCTTGAACCCACCAGCAAGACTATAGTCTGTCTCATGTAACTTTTTCATATTCTGACATTTCTCTTCCGAGAAATATGCCTGGCAGTTCCATTGTTTGGAGCTTTAAACCTATCTGACTTCCTGGAAAAGTACTGTCCCACAATCCTGTTTACAGATACACTTCTCAGAAGTGACATGTCAAAATATGGAATCCTTACATGAGATAAACTATAAGATAAATAAGATAGCTTCCTGTTCCTATGTACACTGATATTATAAACTAAGTCAACCAAACAAGAAGAAGCAGTAAAACCACTTAACACAGAACAAGAAAATGAACCTATAACATTTTATATAGGCTACATCTTGTCTTGTAAAGCAAGTTTAACTGTCACAAGAACTAGACAAGCCGGTCAAGAAAGGTAAAAGGCAGCGCACTCATTCTACAACACTACTTTGCTGTGTAAATAAACTTACACTTGGTTGTATGATGAGCTGCTGAAGGACTCCTCCTGGAAGCGTGACCACCTTGTAAACTGGTGGTGATATTCTGCAACAAACCAGCATAGGGTGCAGTGTATTAGCAAAAATTATACGACAATATGGGAAACTAAAGCCACTGAACATTGTTGAACCACAAAACGCATAATGACCAGTGTGAGCTGATACCACTAGCTAAATTCAAAACTGTGCAAGTGGTAATGCTGAACCCTGCAAATCATAAAAAAAAAATTGAAAACCTAATTTATGTACTATGTTCGTATCTTCTGGGTATACACAATATTTTAGCAAACTTCAATAAGTGTATTAAGTATTCTGTTCTTCATTTAGAAAGAACTTTCTATCAATTAAAATAAGTTACTTTGACACAGTCCTCAATTTCATAAACCATTCCTTTGCAATCCTACGTACCACTTTCTCTTCTAAAACAGTCAGTCATTTGGGTGAGATTAAAAAAAATTACATCACAACTATATAGCAAGAAAAATACTAAGCCTGATTTTTTAGACACATTTATTAACAAATTCAACTTATGTACGCAGTTGTGTGCAAGGTGTACATTACTAACAAAAGTATCTTATTTTAGCTTGTACATCATTTATTTTTCAGCATATAAGGTGCAGCTCTATCAAAACTTTGAGCTATAAAGTTTTCTTTAGTCCCACCAAATAACTTAACTGACACATTTCATTAAATGATGTATTCTGAAATAGCTTATGCATATCTTACCTGTGTAGATTAAAAGAACACCTAAATATTTCATAAAGATTTGTTATCTTAAAGTTAAAACATTTTTGAGATTGATCTGAGAGGTTGTTAGCATTATCTGCAATGAAAACAAGATATTAACCAGAATTCAAATCATGATTTCCTAAATCATATACGTAATTCAGCAATTTGTTTTGAACTGTTTATGAAGTGTCTGATACTACTTCCACATGATTTCTGACTGCAGTGTCTATATTGAATAATAAATCAATCAAACCTTTGAATCATTATGACTTGTAAGTGCTAGTCCAAAAACATTGCAAAATCATATCTAGGCAATGATCTATGACTAAACATAACAATTTTTTTTTTACCTATTTATTACGTTTCTATATCAACAAACTACACGCCATATCAAGATTAGTTGCAAATATCTGCAGATTCAAAATAGTAGTGATGTATACTTTTTTTATAATGTCTTTCAATGTATTCTTTTAAGTCTGTAATACCTTTTTAACTCCAAGAGCGTTCATCATGAAACAATTTAGTACACATAAAAAATTGTATATCTTACCAAAAAACCCACAAATCCAGGATGTTTCATCATGTATCTTCTTAAAATGAATGTTTTCACATTTCTTATCTTGGTAGCCAATCATTAAATTAAGGTCAGAAACCAGTCATGATCTGAAGTTTTGCAGCAAATGTTTTTCGCACAAACACTGTTTCTAACAGTGCACACACTGAATGAATTAAAAAGCACTTTCACAAAATAAAATACAAAATACTGACAAGACACATTATACCAGAACAGAATTTAACAGGAAACAGGTAACAGCTACACAACTGGCCAAATCACCTAAAAACTGACTTTCACCAAAAATCTTTGGTTAGTATCTGTGGACTTCAGTGGTAGTGGGGGATTTCTGAGTTGCAGGAAATTAAGTAAGATCCAGTCAAGGGTTTTGCTATATGCAGAGTAAGGGGAACTAGAGAGAGAGGAGGGAAGGAAGCGACCCTTGCTGTTTCTACCATGACGTTGCCTTTCCGTGCACTACACACCATATCAACCCGTGTACTGCAGTCCTCACTCATAAGCAGACAGTTGGTATATGGAAAATCTTTCTCTCTGGCAGAGGAGCAGTGTAACCACACATACTATACGCAAATATATTGTGAGGAGAGAACATGAGAAAATGTTTAATGATACAAACTGCCCTGTGCAATAATTGCACCTTTGCATTGCACAGCCGGCTGCTGCAATGTGTTTGTTTACAATCAAAAACATACACACTCATAAACATACGTGTGCAAAACTATACATCAGACTTGCAGATAAGTAATGATCACGGTATTAAAAAAAAGTTGATTTTATTTTGTGATTTCCAGTACTACCACCGTGCACATAAATATATCATAACCAAAATATTCCAATGATTTAGTTAAATATTTGAAAAGTACAGATTTGAATGACAATGTAAATAAAAAACAACACAATACATGCATTACATTCAAAATACTACACCTGAATGGTTTTAATAATTGTAAAACCTTTTTGTGCATTTGTCACTTACATTGTCAATGGAAATTTTACAAAACTAACCTGCTAAAAGTTAGCAAGGTAGTGACAAAACATATACAAGCAATTAAAATAGTTCACACTTTCAAAAAAAATAAAACTTCATTCGCACCACTTTTCAAATCATTCTAGTAGTAGTAATATAACTCTCCTCAGACTGACCTCGCAACTTTTCGTAACCTCTTTTAGTTAACAATTATAGATATGACACACATTTTCATGTAAATTTATAGCATTTTAATATCTTAATATGTGCTTATGAAATAAAATTACACACAAACTTAGTTTGAATTACCTTTCCAAAAGAATTAATTCAGGCATAAGTAAGTAACAGAAACAGAATATTCTTTTTGTTCTCTAGAGGTGCTCATGAAAATTCACGAGGGCAGGGTAGGTCAACCAGAATTTCAAGTTTTTTGTGTTCACAATATTACCCCAGGTACGTTTACCCGTGTTCAAAATTTCAACCAATAGCCTCTCTGTCAAATACTGAAACTATTATTGAATATTAACATAATATGAGTAAAGAATACACTGTGGATGTAGCACTTAGCAAAATATTTGTCATGTGGAAAATACGTAAAGTTTTTATTCGTTCCTGTAATTTTAAGACCTTGAATTTTACTGCAAGAAGTTATCAAATCCTGGTTATCAACAAAGCCTGACTGTTATAACCTACACTACTACAGCAAGTAAATTTTCATAATTGCCTCAGGTCTCTACACTAGTTTTTGTACACACACTACAAGAAGGGCACTTTTAATTAATAGCTTCTACGGCTTAACTGATGTGGTCACAGGTTTCTAACACATATGTTGTTGGATAGAATCCTGCTACAGTTCATTCGGGATAGAGTGTGCACGCACAAACATAAGTGTACAGAGAGGTTAAACATTTCCCGGCATCAGCTGTTACAAGCGGAAAGATACAAACTGGCTGAAAATAGAACTTTAGCAAGGTTTTTTTAAGTGCTCACTTTATCCCGAACCTAAGTGACAATGCTATGCAGAAGGTAATGGCTTTGGTTGTGCATGACTGTAGCATTTACCATATCAGGGAATTAATTAAACTCTTGTTATTGGTTAGGCTTTATATTTATTTTGATGGTAGCACAACTGTCACATTACAACATTAACCATTAACCTCCTCCTGTGAAAATGCATTAAGGAGTCACATTTCAGTCTCACCTTCCCAAAAATACGAGTAGACCCCTGGCCAAACCTTCGAGGCACAACAAGTCGTAACGATTAGCTGGAATGTCTATCTTATAGATGACATCTTCTGACGCACCCTCGGACTGATCTGCACCTTGCTCTTTTGTTATCAACTGCTTTTCTGTTGTCTACAGACAGACAAACAACACACAAACAGAATACAAAGAATCCTATCGAAAAGGTTGACGCATAAGAGCTGCATTTTGGCAGCATACTTGTACATCAAGAGTCCATATTCAGATATAAAAAAAAGTTTCTACTTGCTGTACTTTAACAAGTGCACCAAGACAACTCACGTGGATTGTGCAAAGTTTCCCGTGGCAATTCCACTACTCCACTGAGCTGGCACAAGCAATGGCCAGACAGTTAGTGATAAGGGTCTTTCGACCCTAGGGTTATTTTTACACGCTTCAAGGTGATCAAGTGCTATCAGGCACTCTATAGGATGTTCATAATAAAGTAAGCACTTTTGAAGGTGGTTAAAGAGAAAAGGTAAGATAAGTAGGTATTACATCTCATCAACAGCAAAGTCATTACAGACAGTGACACACGACTTAGTACAATAACAGGAACTGGGAGAGGAGTCAGCCATGGCCTTTATTAACTCTTTTGCTGCAGACAAACCATTTAATTATGCCAAAATAGTGTTTAAAAATGGTTAAAATAACAGTTTTTGTAAATAGTTTATTTTTGGTTAATTTGGGGCGAGAAAACCACATACTGTATCTAGAGAGTCATTTAATTCTGTGTTCGACTAAAGTCGCATGTCTCAGTTTAGCAGTATTATGTATATTTGACTATAGTGGAATGTCACAGGTAAGGAGTTAAGAGGGTGTGGGACATGTTGTTCCGAGCCGCAAAATCAATGTTCACGGCGCAGGATATCCTGTGCAAACCATTACGCATATTGAAATCTGGGTACTGTAAATATATTGGGTTAGGTTGGATCTTAGATTGCCATTGTTCGAAATTTCGATATGTGTTACATTTATTATAATTACATAGCCTTGAAAATTACAAAGTTTAGTTGACGAATACTAACAAATTTTCACCGGAAACGAAAAACTCAACAATGTCAATCCACAACACATTTGTGTAGATGAGTTTGGAAACCGCAGGATGCATGCAGAGGCAACCACAGATGAGAAATCTCTTCCACCGCAAATCTCGTAACAAGCCGTTCAAGAAGAATTTGGCAACCGTCTAGAGACGACATAGTTAAGGCTTCTGCCCACAGATAGCACGCAGGTATTCATTACAGTATCACATAGCTGGTGTTGCGCGTGTTGGAGCCAAGGTACTGATAAAGACTGGGTACGCTCCTATGTCATTTTTAGTTACTCTGCACAGCCAGCCAGCGAATACATGATTCGAGCACGCAGGAAACGTACAAACTAAACTCGTCATTAATAGAAACCTACTGAGTTAAATGACGTCAAAAATGTTTACAGTGTAATTGTAGATTGTCCTGCCAATGATGGTACTCAATTTTTATTTTCCTTACGTAAATTACTTAATAGGAAAAATATCTACTTTTTTTTCTTCTTATTTTTATCTAAAAGTACGTTTAATTTAACGAACAACAGTACCACACTTTCTTTCTTTGAATCTGTATAACTCGAGAAAAACTTAAATAGACAGATCAGTCTGTTTTGCGTGAACTGCCATGTTGATGTTCCTGTGACGTCACGATACTGTACATTTTAAAATGTATGTAACAGTGGAATTGTTGTAAATAAAGATGTTTATGCCATAAAATCCATTATGGCTTGAATTCGGAAAAGTATGAATATTTACAGTAGTTTATAGCAGCAATAAAAAGCAATTTATTCAGAATAAAATGTTAAATATAGCACAGTTTGATAAATCAGTTGGGCTGCATGATTTAAGCTTCAAGAAGAGAGCTAATTTGTCTGATATTAATGACAAAAATAGCTTATGCATGTAACAATTATTTTTATGTTTTGTGTACAATGTGATAGTATAAAATAAATATGTTCTTGTAAGTTAAAAGTTGCAGTCAACAGCTTGCAGTTTGCGACGAAATCTCTGCAGCTGTAGTGTTTTTGGCTGTCCCATTGGCTATGGCAACATCATTAGCCAATAGGGGAGTTTAGGACACCTGTGATTGACAGATAATTCAAAGGGTGGGCGGGGCTTGCGAAACTCTCCTCGAGACAGCTGTCAATGTCGTTCACTAGAAACGTAAAAATTAGTGAAATAAAAAATTTACTCGCAATAAGAAAAAATTAATCAGTTATATTATTTTCCAAACTCGCACAATCAGGATGTTCAATACCAGTCCATGCCAGGTTTGGTTAAACGCATTCCAGTTATTAGCTTAATAGGTTAACATTTTGTATGCTTGCGAACTTCATTCGGCTGACTTTTTAAACATAAACTCATGGTTGTATACCAAATCTGAAACATTAAAATGAATTTTATAGTAAGTTATCATTCTGGAAGTTAACTTAAATTGACAAACTCAGACCTACAACTAAAACATCACAATGTGTGAACATTACGAAGACCTTTCCGGCTTCTGTCTTCACCCCTTTAAAATTAACACCAATGAAATCATCGTTGTTTACTACCAAATCTACAACCATGTATTCCTTTAACAACGGGCGAATTTCGATAACTTTTTAAGTAATCGGTTTTGTTAAATTTTATTACTTTTATTAAGTTTTTGAAAAATTCTAATACACTGTAATCAGCATTTTGTGTAGCTGATAGGAAGGAGTCATTAACATATGTATTGATGTTATACGTAAATTTCAGTTGAAAATTATTTGTTGTAATGAAAGGAAGTTTATGGCAGGCATAGAAACGAAGTTTCAAAACTATGAGTTGGTGGTAGTCTATTCCACAACCTCTCTTTTACCAACGTTAGAACCGAGACATGTTGCATAATATATTTTTCTGTGACATCAGAGATTAATATTTGAGGACAGTACAAACTATACACTTTGGCTATACTTACAATGATATGTTTACATAAAAGAATAGCAGATAAATACAAAATTGGCTAAAAGTAAAAACGTAACCACAGCTCACTTTATCGCGAACTGTCTATGTTTAATACAGACAAATACTAAATTAAATTAATTACCGGTACTAAATCTTACACCATATCTGGAAAAATAATTTTCACTAATAATAATAATAAAGATACACAAAATGTAAGCCAACTGTGAGTCTACACATAATTCCCGACTGAAATGTCTCATATGCAACTGCACACAGAACAAAATATTTGTATTCTGTACTTCTAACTTGATGACAGTAGACCAAATTCACAAACTTATAAATCTAACACTTGCAATAAATACTGACACAGAACTTAATAATTAACCCAAAAGTATTTATTGTCCATGCAGCATTAATTCAACACCTGCTTTTCAGCATTACAGCTGACCCCTGGTGGTGTCTGCGTATAAGTGGAAAGTTTTATGTTTGAAACCCTTCACAGACATAACAGTGTACTGCAATTAGCCACACACTTGTATGATAAGCTCTCCCCCCAACTAATTCCTTGCAAATAGGAAACGAAAGATGTCAATAAAGCAATCAAGTTTGACATATCGTAATAGCAGAACCCTGTTATAAAATCTTCAGGGAACCAGAAAAAAGAAAACTTTATACGCAGGAATCAGTAATTTTACACCAATAAATGGACATTTTACAAAAGGAATTTCTTACTTACCAATTAGGTGTTCAGTCAACCTGTCTGTAATAAGAATAAATGGTTGCGCCATTCATGTACTTTCAAAACCATTAGCCATGCATGAAACAGTAAGAAAAGTACAATTTATTCAAAGTATGAAGGCACTTATGGAAACATGTGATCTACTCACTCAAGATCCTTGTACGAATACAGCCTACCTGCCGTCAAGATCTCTAATCAACTCTATCTCTTTACCGGATCTACTCAGGTCTACCCTGCTCTGGAGGAGGGTAGATAATCGCCAGCAGTTAAAAAACAAGAAAGTGTGCATGAAAAATAAACAAACACAGGCCCCTGCATGTGTACACAAAAAAAAAATATGTTGTAAGATGCTTGAGTGCATGCTCAACAAAGAAGAAAATTTCTGATTGCCGATTTTTGTTGTACTAGAAGTATAGATGAGTTTAAGTAACAACGTTGCCAAAACAATGTAATACAGGTATGGACTAAATTACATAATTATTAAGACCTTCCGAACACATACATTTTTTAACATTTTAAATTTATTTGCATTTAGTAAAATCTTGATTACTACAAAACGCAGTGGTTATGTGTCACAGAACATTCACTTTGCAATCCCATATTGATATGTAAAGTATTGAAGGTTAACTCCCAAAATTTTTTTACAGTATACAATACTAACATGCAACTGTAATGCTATATGCCTATACCAATACATATATTGTATCAGCAAAAAAGGATATTCTGCACTGTCTAAACTTGGTCTAGTGATATAGGTCTGGCAGATTTTGCAGCAATTTTTAAGTAGGCATGCCGCCAACATACTACTCTAGGTTTTTATACATTCGGAAAAAACCATTAAAGGGCCCGCCTCGTGGCACATGTGTTTGTGTGAGTGAGGTATGGTGCTAAGGGCGACGTCATATGGGCCATACAACGGTGCGTCGCCTCTACGTTTAAGGCGTGCAGTCTTAGCGAAAAAACAAATTTCCTATGGGACTTTTAAGTAGTGACCCTATTATTTTATTTACGAAATCACTTTACTAAAGTCCAATGCACTACCCTTATGTGGTTTCACATGTATTAAGCTAGTATATTTTCCGCTATAGCAGCCTGAAAACCCTGTTTCGACCCATTTTGACGTGCCCTAAAAGAGGATTTCTAATACGTGTGTTGTCTTGAAAGTACTTAAAGGCAGTCGTCTGAAGTGTGTGTTCTGTTCGTAGACAAACAGCATGAACACACGTGTATTAGTATTGGTGTAAATAGTTTTCTTCAAACACGCTGCAGTGTGATTTTATGGCAACGAGGCGGGCCCCCTTAAGGGCGCCATCTACCACAGTTTCAATCACCGTTTTGTTTTTTTATTTGTACCAGATATTTTTTCTTATTTTAGACACAAAATGTGACTAAATTTGGCTCGTATGAAATTTTTTTCTCTCTCATAGTTTTCGCGTAATGGTATTTTTCCGTTTTAAGGACTACACTAAAACCAACTGATACACCAAACTCAAAAAAATCACAATGGATAAAGGCATTGCAGGCTACAATTTCATGATCATAAAAATAAAAATTATTTGTATTAAAAAAAAAAAATACTGAATTTTTAAAATTTTTGTTTTCAGTTTAAAAATTTTTTTTAATACTGTACATATAATTTTTATTCTTTATTTTTATGAGCATGTCATTGTAGCCTATACTGTCTTTACGCGAAAACTATGAGACACAAAAAATTTCATAAGAGCCAAATTTAGTCACATTTTGTGTCCAAAATAAGAAAAAATATCTGGTTCAAATAAAAAATACAAAAATTGTGATGAAAATTGTGGTAGACTGCATGCTTAAACAGCCAACAGCTATGTAGATCTGATCACGTGATCAATATTATCAAGCAGATAATATCTACTATGTTTTCATAAACACTTATAACTGAGCTTATAACTGCATGCCTTATGATTATCATTTCAGGCAGTTACAAAAACTCACGTGCTGGAGTAAGGTAAGTTTTCTTACCTTGTGGCCAGATTTTGTCTATCACCTATGTTCGTTAAATGCCAGAAATTTGATTTAAGGTTTTTATGATAAGGGAGGAAAGGGCCCAAGTATTTTATACTTACATTTTAATAAATGTAAGATCTGCAGCACATTTCTTCATACCTAGTTATTTTATTATACTACATATCATACTCGTTTCATGACTGTATCTGCGATATTTTTAACAAAGTGAATTTCAGTCTCATTTTGTTGTGATTTTGGTTGTGTGGTGTGAATAGTTTACATTTTTTACACCAAACGGCAACTTTCGTCTGCTAAGATCCACTAATCCTTCTCGAGAGCAGGGTAGTGAGGAGTTGATCGAGAAGTTGCTCACGTATTTGGATGTGTGTAAACTTATTTTTGTTATTGTCTGTACACTTGAATTTGAAATTTTGTGATAATCTCCGTACCCTCATAAGTTTAGAAATTCTAGTAATTTTATGTGCAGGAAATGTAAGCATTATGCTTAAGTTCTACACCTTAGAGCAGCTGCTCATTCAAGGTCTACTGGAATGCTGATAAATAAATAATAAAAAAAATAAAAAAAACATTATAAGTAAAATATTCAGGAAATTTATAACAGAGTTCTACTGTAACTAAACGTCCTAGTTTCATTATTATTAAAATATAATTAACACACATTAGCAAACAACAAATAAGCACTGGCTACAATACAGATATATCATAAATAACTTAACTACAATAGGACATTATAACAAAGTCTATGAACATTACAACACAGTATTTTAAAAGAAAAGTACGAAAAAATTACAGAATAATATTTAAACCTAGCCAAAGCTCTCCTATAACTTACCACTTCATCCAACTCGAGACCAAACTTGAAACACAATTCAGCAAACTCGTCATCGGCTGTAGAAAAGAACAGACAACCAGCGTAAATGGAAAGACTGCTGGATGATAAGCAGGTGGTAGACAGGATTGAGGACTTTCTCAGGGGGCGAGGTCAGAGAATAAAAGTTGGGGAGGCAATTTTGAAGAAAGTAGAGGTTACATCAGAAGTACAGCAAGGAAGTGTGTATTCACTATAGTGGTGAATGACATGGGATACAGGATCACAGGTAAAATAAAACTGTTTGCAGATGACTGTGTACTATATACAGAGGTGGGCAGTGGAATCAACTTGCAGGAGGACAATTATAGGTTGTGGTATAAGTATCTAGGATTTGTAATACAAGCAGATGTAATGTGGACAAAACAGGTGGACAGAGTGGTTAAGAAAGGAAGAAGGGCTTTAGGACTGCTCGAGAGGGTGCTGAAGGGGGTTAGGTGAGGTGAAGGGAAAGGCATATTGTACAATATTTCATCCAGTATTGGAATACGCTGTCCCAGAGTGGGATCTGTACGTGGAGGTGCGGGAGCTGGAGAAGGTGCAGACAAGGTAAGCGAGGTGGGTGACGAAGAAACTGAAAAGGCAGGGTCAGGCAGGTGAGGAGGAAAGGAACTTTAGGCATAGCGTGATGATGAAGGGATTGGGATGGAACTGTTATAGGACAGTAGAAGAGTAGTAAGGCTGGTCAAGTTGTTTAGAGTGATGGAGAGGGCGGAAAGGAAAATTTGGCCTGTAAATTAAATGAGAGAACTTAACAGCGTGGGAATTCAGAGGGTGTGGAGAACGAAGAGGGGTAGACAGTCTATACTGGTGAGGACTGTGAAGGAGTGGAATGCACTGCGGGACGAGTTTGTGACGGTTAGAGGAGTTGGTTGGTTAACGAAGAGACTAAAGGATGGGAAATGTGCGTATGGAGAAGAATCCACTCTCCACCAGGCGTTAGTCCAATTTCAAATATAAAACTTCTGTAAGGATACGGAGGAATCTACTCTCCACGGAGCGCAAGCCCAATAGCGAGTATAAAACTTATTATTATTATGCTTATGTCAATGGTAACCTAACCTTTAACTTTGAAAATTGCGTAATATTACGTAAATCTAACGACACTAATTGTGATAACAATCATGGCAAATTCCAATAAATAAGCAATGTGCCCTGAAAATACTTACTGTATGTATTTGCAAGAGAATTAAAGAGCAAATCCCTATTTACACTAATTGTCGGCATTCTCAAAAACCTGTTTTGTTTTGAAAACACGTGCTTAAATCTGACAGAGCCCAAAGAGGTTTACCAAAGAATACAGAGGGGTGTAGAAGGGTATCTTCCATGTTAATTATTAAAACATTGTATGCAGCGCGCCAAGTGGCGTCATTGCCTACGAGACATCTCCATGCAGCGCTCCATGCGGATGTGAACCATAACTAAAGTCCTCAGTCGTACGTTCAGCAGTACGGTCGTAGAAATACCCTGGACACGAACCTATCAAACAATGCTATTGAGATGACCCCATTATGAATGAAAGCGCCACTAGCAATGAAGTGTTGTTTTAACACTGCAGTATAGCGTCTTACTAGTAGTTCTCCAAGCAGCTCCGACACGAGTTTGCTCCTTGTAGTCCCATGTACGCAATGTTAAAACAACCCCAGAGTGCCAGTGGCGCCAATCAGTCATAACAGGGTCAATTTTCAACTCAAGTGTCAAGATCTGTTCCTCTATGGCCGTGGTCAGCAAGACACTCGCCTGGGGGCCGATTAAATATCACCACTTGCGTTTTGCACCGACGCAGCGCCACGCAAGGAAATCTGCTCTGCACCTGCACCTCGAGTCGTAGTTGGAATTAAATATACTCGAATACGCAAGACGCAAGGGGCGGAGCCTATTTTGGCTCGGCGCAACTAGCTCCCCTCTCCTACTTACACAAGCCAATCAGAAAATTTGTAACATCATCCTCACTGACACTTGAACGGCAAAAGCTGTCTGCACACCCGCGTGCTTACATGCAGATATAGCTTCCATGTAGCAGTGAACATTTCTCGTGCTAAAAGTAATGTCAAATACAGTAGAGGATAATACCGGACACGGAGGCGTTTTTCTGGCGAAAACTGATAACAGCGCTCCATGCGGACCAGTGTGCAAAATTGTTTGTTTACATGGGCGGGAATTAGCTTTTGTGAGATTTTGGATGGAAAAAATTTACGTTTTGTGTCATCGTTACTTGAAACATTTATGTTTATTGCGTGATGGAAAGA
>PNEQ01001027.1:17765-55386 GCA_003012365.1 Medauroidea extradentata | reverse complement strand
CCCAGTGACATATACAGTGACTGTGGTACGACTTTCATTGGTGCCGCCAGGGAACTTGCAGAACTGTTTAAAATGGTTAAAACAAAGGCGCATCAACTGGCAGTGGGAAGTTACCTTGCAGAGCAAGGGATTGCTTGGCATTTCAATCCACCAGCAGCCCCACATCAGGGTGGATTGTGGGAAGCAGGGGTAAAGAGCACGAAATACCATTTACGTCGAGTGGTAGGTGGCAACACACTGAATTTTGAAGAGATGTATACTTTGTTGACAATGGTGGAATCATGTTTGAATTCACGACCACTCACAGCACTGTCTAGTGACCCAAGTGATTTGTCAGTGTTGACCCCTGGACATTTTCTGATTGGGGAATGCCTTCTAGCAATACCACATGCTGAAGAGGAGTCACAGAAAATTAATCATTTATCAAGATGGCAGTTGTTAGAGCGGGTAGTCCAACACTTCTGGCAGAGATGGTCGAATGAATATTTGTCCCGGCTACAGAATCGTCCCAAGTGGTGGTTCAAGCAACCAAACCTGCAGTAAGGAGACATGGTTATTGTCAAGGAAGATAAACTGCCAAGACAACACTGGAAGCTCGGTCGCATTTCTGAAATTTTTCCTGGGGAAGATGGACTGGTGCGCACAGTGACAGTGAAGACTGCAACTGGGGAACTAAAAAGGCCAATAACTAAATTGTCACCGTTACCGTTCCAGGCCTGATGATCAAAATTAAGTGGAACTCACTCAAGACAAGTTGGGTTTTTGGTTAAGTTGTAATCATTGTTGTGGGTTATATGGTCAGGAATATTGTAAATAATTTGTTAACAGTTGTCAACAAGGTGGGCGGAATGTTGGGACTGCGCGGAAGGTTGTGTTTGTACGTTTGTTTAGTGATTCCTTTGTTTTGTTTTGGAGGCCATGTTGGAGAGGAGAGTAATGGCGGATTAAAAGGTCAATGGTTGTAACAGGAGTTTTAGTTGGAGTTTATTTATTTACTTGCGTTTCCACAGCATTATTGATGGAACACAGCATATCCTGATTCTCTTGTTTAATCTCGTATCTGTAAAGTTGATCTTTGACTGCAGGAAACTTACATTTTTTCCCTCAAAAGACATGTTTATGCTTTCTCCCATTTCTCATGCTTATTAACGCAAGCTTGACACATTTCGGATTGTAAAATTTTCTGGCAACAGCATCCCGTTGTGTGCAGCATAATCAATCACCTTCAGCTAGAAGTGGACTGTGTAGACAGATTTTATTTCTCCCATCACCCTACTCATGTTTCACACAACTGTCACACATTTATAAAACAACAAAATCACTAGTCCAGTGAAAGGTTCGGTTCATGTGTGGCTACGTTTTATTTATACTTTTTTTTTGTCTGGTATACACGCATGAAACCACAGCTAACTAGAGTCTATGGTGACTACTCTGCCCACTTACTAGCTGTTAGGTGGGTATACTCCTTACACAAAGACTTCCTGCTGCATCTCCCACGCTGCTCCACAGAGCCTGCTGTATCCTCTCATGTCCTACTCATGACATATGAGGGACAGGGGATTTGTTGGCCACAAACAATTATCATCATCCATAGCTGCCTCAACCGTTAAGATTTCCTCCTTGCAGTATTAAGGGTGTCCACGTTCTGGAAAGTCGGGGAACTTTTAGGGGAAACCAGGGATTTTTCATTCAATCCTGGAAAATTCTTGAAAATTTTAGGGGTGGGCGAAACTTCGAAATTTCAAAGCCGAATCGAATATTTTCATTATTCGATATCATATTCGAAATTATATTTTTATTTCGAACTTCGAAAATATTACTACAATTTTCTGGTGGTTATAAGTCATCTTAAAAATTGTTGTTATTTGGCCAAAACTTGAAGATGGTGTCGAATTTATGTTATTATAAACGTTCAAAGATTTTATTTGAAACTAACCACACACATTGGCTAGTGGACCATGAAAATATAACCTTAATAGCGTACATACAAAGCAGCTAAAACGGCCGAAACTAAACCATCAACAACTAATTTCATTCAAACAATTGGGAAACCACATCTTTAAATAATTATTTTTGTTTAGAGCCTGAGATGTTTTATCTTCGAAACTTTCGCTAAACACTGCTAATTTTTGTAGCAACATCATCTGCTATAACAATTTGTGCCTAAATACAACTTACAGTGATTATTGTAGATTACGCAGCAGAATATTTTTTAACTAAATGGTCGTGAAATTGCACTCAATGCGATGCAAACCGTAATTAGAAAGGAAACAAATAGCCTAGGCCGTGTTTATGGTTTACATCAAGTGCGCCATTTCGAGTGGCCTCAGTCGCGAGCCATACAGCCAACAGCCACCGTGTCATAGCACATGCACTAAGGAAACGGACCGGTGCAGTGCATAATTATTTATGCACTTCAAAGTAATAATTTAAATTTACGCAACACGAGAGGCGGATCAGTTAAAAACAAATGTAATGCTGCTGGCCCACTGACATTTTCGCAAGTGAAGTTGTGTGTTGATCACGTAATGACCATGGCCATATTGCGACCACATTCAGAGATGTGGTATTCAGACGAAATCAGTACGCTCTTACGGAAACAACTTCGGATCCACTCGATAGAGAGTAAATCGGTCGGAAACGTCGTGCGTTGATTGGAGCAGTGTAGATAGCAGCAAGCAGACGATACAAAGGAAAGCGCACGTAAAACGTAAACAAACACTCCCGCATGTGTAAATAATAGAAAATATATTATAAGGCGGTTTGAATGCATGCTCACGGAAACTACTATGTCGGATCGTATTATTTTTATTGAAAAAGAAGTCTGGAGCAGTTTATCAAGTAAAAATATTGCCAGAGTACGTAATTCAGGTATGGAATAAGTTTTTATTACTTGTACACAATTTTAATGCTACATAAGTATATTATACCAGCATAAAAGGATAACGTGACCAATGCTACCCAGCAGGAATATTCCAGGTAGGTTTCCATAAGCGCATCGTGAATACAAAGTAACGAATGTCACTACGTAGAAGTAGAAAACCTGGAAAACTATTTTGGCAATTTTCTAAAATCAACTAATGGAGCGAAGCACTTCAGGTCTGAATACTGGGCCACCTGCCAAAAAATCCATGAGCAGTATTTGGTTATTTTTTTACTAAAAGTGTCAGCGGTAATAAAGCAACATGCAAAACATGCAAGGAAATATTAAAAATTCCAACAGGTACTTCATGGATTAATTAAAAAAAAGATACGATTTTAGGGTCTGTTAAGTTTTATAAAACCAACTGAATTTTTTTGGGATTTTGTAGGTACCACTACAACCCTACAGAATTATCTGAAACAACATCCTGAGCAATTAAATATAATAATTCCACTAAAAACATTTTTTTTTTGCAAATCACTACAAAACTCTCATTTTTACCCAACTTATAATAAGCCTTCGAGGTAAGTTCCTAACAGTGTAAATTAATTTGCATTGTATATTTGTTAAAAAATTTAATTTACTTGATATTCGATATTCGATTCAACATATTCGCTTCGAAATGAAATTTTCATATTCGCCCACCCCTAGAAAATTCCCCAGTGATTTTGTAATTTGATGGGAGGGAAATGCCACGCACCATTCTGCAACCACCTGGCCTATAGAAACAAGTTTTTCAGATTGTAGCTTAGCGTCTAGTCATACACACTACAAAATTGTATGTGCAACGCTTATTTCAATTTAAATTTTTATAGTTTAATTTTAGTTTCAAATTCTTTCAAAAAATTGAAATTAGCCAAATTATTAAAAACAAATAGTCAGATTACTTGTAAGATTACCGTTTCTGCTGTTTTAATCTTTACAAGAAATCATTACCTTAAAGTTCATGTGGAACAACTTTATGTAGTTATAAGCATTTTTGTGTTTTGTTTTACAGCCGTGCACAGAGACAGTATTTGTGACGCTCTTCCACGAGTTCAGATCAGTTCTGTCGCCAGTTCTGTTGGACATGGTCCAGAGCAATCATGACCTAGTTCCACCCAATGATTTGACAGCAATATTGAGGAAAGATGCAGTTTACAATGCAGTTGGTCTCGCAGCTTTTGATTTCTATGATGAGGTAATTACACTCTGTATTTTTTGTTTTCATAGTATTTGATTGTATATTTTAATTGCTACTTTTGTATTTTGAATGTGGTTCGCATGTGAAAGTTTTCTCTCCTCACATTAAATAACAAATGCACTAATTACTAGTGTACCCACCTCAGCACCACACAGACGGGGCAAACTAAACACTCCCCTACCGAAGTAGGGGTACTCAAATAACACCTGATCTACGTTAATACACTCAAACAACACAAGTTGAAGGCGAAACCATAAAGGAACAACAATATCAACTCTTGCAGATGTGATGCGTGTACTATTCAACAAAAGTTGCAGGCGTGCGAGCATGCACAGTTACAAAGAACAGAGCAAGTTAAATTACATATCAGACAAATTAAGTTACTAAATATCAGTCAAACACGAGAAAGCAAAAATTACAAATTACATACCTAAAATTAATACCTCTTTCCCTCATGTCACGTTGACTCTCTGCCGGCCGCGGGTAACAATTAACGGAAAGAGAACCAAAACAAACTAACGCGAGAGGTGATGAGAAGAAGGCGAACCCTCAAGTCAGAAGACCCAACAAAAGGAAATTAACATAACTCACCGAAAGAACACGCTAGCCAGCCAAGTGTCAAAGTGGCAGAGAGGAAGGGGAGACCTTTTCTAGTCAGCTGCGGGACCAGACTTCCCGGAGTCCGATGACAGAGGATTAGGTGAAGGTAGGAGAAAAAGGAAAGGGAGTTACCAGGCACGAGAGGAGGGGAGGCGACGAACAGTTCCAAAGACGCCCGAGCAGGGCCGATGGAGGCGGGCGCACATTTCAAACGAGGCACAGAGTCTGACGTCACAATGGCTCTTACATGCCGCTGTCAAAATTCTCCGTTATTACAGACAGCATTACGTAGTGATCACAAGTTGCACAGGCCTTGTAGATAAATCAACATAAAACATTGAATCCTGACAATAGCCAAGGAAGGCACGCTAGTACTCCAATAAGTATTGATATAGCTTATGGCATGATTTCAGTTTTCATTTATTACTACTGAATTTCAGTTCTCTTCCTATGTATTTACAGTAGTTACACCCATTTGGATTTTAAAGCATATTTTTCTACGCAAACTGGATATTATTTTAAGCATTTGTCAAATGTAGAATTGTGAGAATATATTGTATTATTAATTAACCATAGATGTTACCCATAGTTGCTATGTTTAAGTTTTGCTTTGTGATAAAACAAATAAGTACCATAAATACGCCTCCCACCAAGGTAACCCGGGTTCGATTCCCGGCGGGATCGAACTCCGGATTTTTGCATGTAATAATCGTGCCGGATGATGCCGTTGGTCGGCGGGTTTTCTCTGGGATCTCCTGTTTCCCCCGCCCCTTCATTCCGGCGCTGCTCCACATTCACCTCACGTCACCTCTCACCAGTACTAGCGACCTCGATGTTAAGTGCTGACCAAAGTCTCTCACTTTCGAATCTAGCATTCTTATAATACAAAGTTAAGCATGATAAATAAGATGAAATGTTAGTACTCCACTGGAAGAAGAAAAAAAAAACAATTACTTCAAGTTTATTTTAGTGTAATCAGCGATACTGTATTAAAAAGAAAACAAAATTTGTCATTTTTATCTATGTTTACAGTGGTGTAATATTTTTCATTGGCACATGACAAAAAATATTGTACAAAGTTTATATTAGTGTAGTAATCAGTGGCTCCATATTAAAAAAGAAACTGCTGACATCTTTAATTTTGGTCACAATATTTCATGTTTATTTTAATATGTTCCTTTAGTATAACTTACATGCATAAGCATAAGCAAGATGTATGAAAAAAAAAAATTATCTGCGAACGTTATTTGTTAATGTTGCTGTAAATGCAACCTGTAATGTGTGTGTATTTTTGTGCGATAAAATTGAAACCTAAGTGTAGTAATTATAAAATGTTAACCCTTCTTAGCCAGTCATGTAAAAACAACTAACAACAGGTCAAACAATGCCTCTGGCCATGGGTTTTCTCAGGATGTCCCATTTTCTCAACTTTTTCATTCCAGGGTTGCTTCAGTCCCGCTTCATTCGCCCTCAGCAGCTTTCAATAATCGACACTAAAGGGCTGCCTAAACCTCTCAAGGTCTACAACGCGTAATGAATAATATCTCTTATAAATTCGTGACATTGTGTGTTTCAAATATTTATAGCATAAATTCACCATGCTTTAGTTTTTAGTAAAAATATTCACGTCTATAAAGCTGTAGCTTTGTTTGTGCAGTTATTGTTTAATATTTTTTGTTGACAAAAAATAAAATATTTATGGACACTGCCGCTGGTCAATGGGTTTTCTCGGGGATCTCCCGTTTCCCCCATTCCTTTATTCCAATGCTGGTTCTTCGTCACCTCATGTCCCTCTCTCACCAATGTTCAAATTTCTTGATGTTGAGTGCTGACCAAAATCTCTCACTCAACTCACTCTGACAATAGCGTACAGGGCATACAGTACTCTGCTACACAAGAGAAATAAAGTGTTAAATCAAATGTCATTCTGTCAATGAATGCATGTGAAGACACTCCCTCTTTGCCCACACAAAGTGCTGAGGGGGGGGGGGACAATTCAAAAATTGCTAATGGTGATTTGTGTAGTTTATTAAGGTGTCTCGAATATACACGGTTTTCGCACAGCCACAGATTTCACTGAACAAAATACCGTGGATGTGGATAAGGTGGGCTGACTGTGTAATACTGCAGGCTTTAATGACTATTTTAAGACATATCTGTCACAAATAAATTAATAACGGTGAATTGCTTGTATTAAAACTGAAATGTTTTGCATCATATTTATGAGCAGCTTGTCAATATTGTTTGTGTTACATAATTTGCCTCGCTGGAACTTCTTCAGCTTTTTTACAGTGGTGCCTATTTTTACCTGCATCTGCAGTAAAACTCATTCATGACAACCACCCTTATTATGAAAAATTGTGTATAAAAAGTAAGTTAAAGAAGTTGAGAAAATTTGAGTCAACAATATATTTAGATATTGTAAATTTTTGGTCCTTTCCATATGCATGTTTCTTGACGAGAGCTGTACTGTAAGTAGACCATATTGATAAATGTCTCAGTTATAATTTAGTTAAATATTGTGGACATGCGCCATTGCAGTGCTATGTCGTCTCAGAACACCAAGATTAAACAATGAAAAACAAGCCTGGCTACACATACATAAATAACCAAACCCAATAAATCCCAAGACAAATTGAAATTGTGCCAAAACACGGAAAATACAAAATGATAATTAAAAGTTAGAAACAAATAGTGAAACTTAAGAAACAAAGAAAACTGGAAAATCTCGGAATACCAAACAAAATTAAGACGGCACATACAACTAAAATCAAGACATTGATACACACAAAACGAGGATCCAACAGTAATGTCACAAACTAAAGAACAGGTGAAACAACAATTTTAACACATAACAACAGATGGTCACATTGTTTTGGGAGATATGTATCTGCTTCCGTCTTTACGCAAACTGAAAGTGAAACTGGCACATATTTAATGGTTATTAAATGGCCCATACTCACATTTTAACTCTGGAAAATTTGCTTGGACTACAGTTTTAATTTTATTTTTAGTTTCTTGTATGTCACTACCACCATCTGGTGTTCGTTACTGTAGTTATTTTTGGTTGATCAGTTTTGTGCAAGATGTATAGGTAAAGTTATTTAGTAGCATTCTAAAAACTAGTACTGTGTACAATTTTGGTGTGCAACTGGACAAATAAAGGAGCAAACTTATACTTAATGCTGCAAGTTTATTTCGGTGTCAATTGGTAATGAATAAATTTATGCTCTGAACATTAATATGTATGTACTGTACAGTACAGTGAACCCTCGATAACTCGGACTAAAAGGGGGAAGAAGCTGCCCGAGTTACGATTTGTCCGTGTTATCGAGGGGTGTCCGGGGAGGTGGGGTAATCAGTCATTAATCCCAAGAAACGCGAAGAAATTAGTATGCTATCATTTCTACAAGCAAAAGAGACTGCAATAAATACTGTTTTGTACGTAACTATCGTATCTAGTTACGGGAGGGCCGCCATGCAGTGGGAAAATTAACGCTAACGTGGAGGACTATAAAAGAATGTCAAACAATGTGGGCAGTCAGATCTTTATTTATTTTTTATGCTGCTACTTCTGGCTGATCCTTTTTTTATCTCTGTGCTAGAAGCTGGCACCAGGCACCCTTCTACCACATAAAAGTTCTCGTCTGGCTGGCAACAGCCAATGTGCGTGCAAGTGTGAGAGAGATAAGAAATGATCGTTGGAGATAAGCTAGGGAGGTTGCGAGCGGAAGTAGTCAAGGTCAACCGGTACAGTCTCGTGCAATACAAACACCGCACGTGACTACACGCATCTCACACAAGATGTTTACATTGAAAAATACCTTACGTCCGTATGTCACAGCGTAGGGGCAGCAGCTAGCTGCTAGCCTGATAGTTACTCTACCCTCCTACAAAGTTACAAAGGTATAAAAATAATTTTCCTCGTATACATGAATAAAAACGGTACTGTAATTAACAATCCTTCTGGGTCACTGTACATTATGTGAACACATTTAAACACTACGAATTTTAAAATTTAATTTTATGTGTGTAAATTGCATCATAGAACACATAATTTACAATTTTATTCTTACACAAATTGTCATATTATAAAGCAATAAAATTTTAATCATGTTCTACAGAGTTACCGTATTTACTCGCGTAATCGCCACATATTTTTGACCAAATTTTAGGCCCAAAAAATGGGGTGCGGCCATTATAAGGGGTATTAAAAAAAATTACCTTCTAAATTTTTTTGGTGTAGAATACAACAAATGTCCTTTTTTTTCTATATTTACGCATTCATAACGTAACCATTTCTTCTAAAATACAGAAAAAGATTTTGTCGGTGTATAGTAAACATGGAAAAATTAAGACTACATAATCTTGTTAATCCATTCATGTGCGTCACTCAATGAAAATTGTTTAGAATTATCCCGCATAAGACGTTTACATTTTACGATCCATTACATGTACGCTATTATTTCCCGTGAAGTAGTTTATAAACAATTTCGATTCACGCTTAAAACGTTACAACTCTCCAGACGCCTTTACGTTATCAACAGAGCATCATCAACCAGCGAGCGTGACTCATCGTGTCCGGCTAGGGCATGGATGTTGTGTTGTTCTTTCACCACCCACATCGGCTCTTGAAAACATTGTTGTTAAAGGGGCGTAAAACCCTCTCACCAATTTTTCTACATCGCAATGCAAAGCAATGATTTTTAATTTTTCATTTTAATGTCCGGGACAATTTGTGATGCAACCCTGAATTCCTTGTACATATTAGAACAAAATAATTTTCCGTTTATGTATCATTGTAACCCGTAGTTATAGTCATTTCACAAGCACCACACTGAAATGTTTGTTTACGACACACGTGCGTGTCTGGCTCGCTGGGCGAAGAGGGAGGAAAGATAAAGAAGTGAGAGGTCGGCCTGCTGCGTTGCGTCTACTCGCGCATCGCGCACCTCGCTAGCAACATTTTATCACACGGAACTTGGCAGATATTTACTGTGGGATTATTAAAGGCTAAGTAACGATGGACGACTACGTTATAAAGTTTAATACTGTTCTAAAATATAATGTGATGAATTTAAATCCAGCAGAAACGATTTTTTATGTCTTTTAACCAAAAAATAATTAATTAAAAATTATTAAATTAAATTTTTTTTTAAAATCCTGTTTGAGTTATCCGAAGTCAGGAACATCGAGGTCCGAGTTATCGAGGGTTCACTGTATTTGTATTTAACATTTAAGTTCTGGAGGCCTGTGATAAGAGTTTTCATTCGTACATATAAACCGCCCACCTGGCCATTCAAAATGTGCTGTTGGCATGCTTGAACACCTGTGGCATCCTTGCAACGAGGTTCGTATATGGGCCACTACTAGACTAGTGGTGAGCATCCAGACTGGCCCCTCATATGCGAGAAGCTTAGGCAATAGAATTTATGGATAAGACTCACGTAACTAGATTTTGTTAAATGTTCTTGACAACCCTTTAATAGAAAAGCTTAAGTAATGTACAAATAAGTTTTAAGATATGTGTAATTCATTTAGTTGTACAAGTAAATCTTCAGCTAATAACTGATGTATTCTATACAAGTAATAAATATATGTATTAATTATGTATTTTTAAAACTAAAGTAACTTTTTCATTTTTAAATTATTGGCAGTATAGTCAAAACTGTGCTGTAATTACAATAGACAGAACGGTATAATATTGTTTGTCCAAATATCAATGTCTCCAATGATAAA
This sequence comes from Medauroidea extradentata, assembly GCA_003012365.1. Lineage (NCBI taxonomy): Eukaryota > Metazoa > Arthropoda > Insecta > Phasmatodea > Phasmatidae > Medauroidea > Medauroidea extradentata. The sequence continues at coordinate 44,941 of PNEQ01001027.1, read as the reverse complement.
ATCATAACAAAATGCACTTAAATCTAGAGACTAAAATAAATAAGAAAATTAATATAACAGACAGAAGTACAAGTACTTACAGTTGATACTTGTAAATAGGAAAACACACACAAAGGGACGACACACATTTTTGCGCGGTCGCGACGTTTCGCCAGTATTAAACTGGCTTCCTCGGGCGGCAAGGCATGGCACACTGCAAAAATGTGTGTCGTCCCTTCGTGTGTGTACCTATTTACAAGTATCAACTGTAAGTACTTGTACTTCTGTCTGTTGTATTACTTTGTTAGCCTAGCAGCCTATTTCCCACCATTCTTATAAATAAGAAAAGCCTGATTTCATATCAACTCTATATTTTAATGCAAGTATTTTTTAATAGTTAGGATGATTGTTACGTTAAAAAAATTATTTGCTGGCGTGTTTTCTACACTGAGATATTGTGGAAAGAAAGTTGTACATGTTAACAGTACTTTCACTTAAACATAAAATTTAACAAAATTGATTTGTACCTCGAGACTTTACTTGTATGAATTCATTCTCATAACTCTTTTAACTACAGGCAAATACTACATGAATGGAAGGTTTTTTTTTTTTGCTAAAAACCTTTGTTTTATCAGTCTTATACAAAACAATTCATTGTAGCATAAATTAATCCGCATTGGTTGAATAGCTGTTCATGAACGTTACATATATATGAAAAAATTACATTTGTGTTTGACTAATGCAATATTAATGTCTCACTTACTGTAATAGTGCAGGTAAGCATTAATGTAGTTCCAACAATTGATTTTAAGAGTAATTTCTATGAGACTACATAATACTGTTCGTTCTTCCACCACTGCAAACAAAAGATGAAAATTCATTTTACAGTGTTTGTACAGGTAATCACAGAAAGTATCTTAATGTTTTATAAATGTCTGTTGACTACGTAGGTTTCTGTTGAAATTTAGAAAAGTTCACCCCTATGACAAGTTTTCCCAGCTCAAAAATGTTCTGTAGTAAACAAGCACATTGCCTTTCGTCTACAGAGTTGGCATTAAGATTCTTCATGCTAGTGAATCGTTTATATTACCAGAGTTGTTGCACAATCTTATATTTCGTAAGTAGTCAGCTGTACGAATATTCTAAATATTCTAATTGACTTAGTCTGATAACTTGATTTGCTGGTGTTTTGTAAAACTTCAGAGATACATTTAGCAATTTTAAACTACGTACCTATTTTCTTTGTGAGAAACATGCTATAAATGGAACAGAAATATTTCATATGTTGTCGTCAAAAGATGCCTGCCACTTTGTGTTTTCCATTGTTATTTGTTGTTCTTTCTGTGTTGTAATTTGTATTATTGTCGTCGTCCTCGTCCATTTGTGTTGTGGTTTTCATACACCTTGTTTTGTTGTATTATTTGTCTTTTGATTGTCTGTATTTATATATGCGCTATATTCCATTCCAGGATTGATTTGTGTTGTTCCTGTTCTATTTTTGATTTTGTGTTATTAAGGGTATGACAAATTCCTTTCCATGTACGTGTGTTAGTATATTTGTTGACATTTCCTTTTTTTCTTATTGTGATGTTTTTCTGCAAATCAACATTTACTCAGAATGGTGTAGGTCTATAAAAATGTTCATTTTATAAAGTATTTTTAAACAATCTTGAATTAAAACGATTTTTGTCTTTCAGTTAAAAAAAGTCATATTGTCGTAAAATTGGTGTACGGTAGTTGTATTCTTTGGCATAGAATCTGAATGTTATTACGTACTAATTTTTTACCCGCTTAAGAGTAGACTAGGAAAGAGTAATAGTAATATAAGGATTGGTGGTGGCTGAATCTGATAAAAATATAATGAGTTCTTTTATTTTGTATATTTTTTAATGAGGTCATCAGTGTGATGACAAATGTCATGGTCGACTCTAAAAAGAACCCTGCAATGTTTTTTAAAAAGGTTACGTACTCAATTTATCAGTGTGTAATTGTTTAATGAATAATTTTAGTTGATTTGACACTTTAATGATTCTCTTTTTGGTAACATTTTTTGACTATAGTAATACTACTATATGTGTTTGTTGGAACAGGTCAATTTTGATCAGTGGTTTTCTACTACTTTGATGCAAGAGTTGAGAGTCAAAGAGGGCAACTATCGAGTGATTCGGCGTAGAGTTACTTGGTTAATAGGTGAGCTTTATTAGCATCACGTAGTCAAACAATTTTATATCTCATTGTAATTATGTAAATAATTTTTGATATTTTTTTTTTAATTTGTACAATTTTCCACCACAAATTCAATGGTACATATATATACTAAAATTATTTATTCAGCAAGATGTAATTAATATCTTTTTACATTTTTTGCTATTGTTATAAGTTCCCTGCTTCCTTGGTTAGGTCTATCATAACGAAAGCTGATAATTTACAGAAACAAGTGAATACCTTGTCTATAATACCATCACTTGTATTAGCATAATTTCAAAGAAGGTGTAAATGATTTCCCTAGGCCCTGTTGACCTATAAACCATACAACAATATCTTTGATGGTATGTTGTGGTCAATATCACCTATATTAATTCCATATTTAAGTACTGATTAGTGATAGGTTGATTTTGATTCCAGAACAAATAAATGTCACAGGAATCAATATTAAATCAAATTCCTGGTTTTAGAATCAATATGATTGATTAAAAAAAAAAAAAATTAAATAGAACATTTTTACTCTAGCAGGTGTATTAGAACACCAATTTTACACTGCCTCATGGTGCTCAGGACTGACCTCATAAAAATCACTGTTTTGTGAAATGCTGTCTCGTAAAATGTCTTGTCTCATAAAATGTCTATCTCATAAAATGTCTATCTCATAAAATTGCAGTTTCATAAAATTGCCATCTTATAAAATTGCTGTGTAGTAAAATCGCCATCTCATAAAATTGGTATCTCGTGGACTCTAGTCTGGATTTTTCATTTCATCAAAATGTACAATTTTGAAAGTTGGTATAGGTACTCTTAGTTATGGATTTTGTATTTCCTATAATTTAAGCTTAGTTTTGTTGTTGTGCGTGTGTTATGAGGTTTTTATTTTTAATTTACTGTTTTTTGTACAATTTGTTTCATAGTTACTGTGAGTAATAACCCCCTGAAAATGTCGGCTTACGAAATTCACAAAATACAGCAAAATTTTATGTGGTTATAAGTTTTCTGCGAATTTTAGCATTATTTTGTTAATAGCAGTGTTTCGCATGAATTCAGATGCCTTGGCAGATGTTTTGTCGCAAATAAATTGTGGCACTGTCATCTAAATTAGTACATTTTCTTTTCAGATATTGTGGTTTGGTTTAATTATCGTTTCTATGTAATGACATTAGTCCAAGTGCACCGTTTTAATAGGTGTTATCTTTTTTCACCAGTATTCAGAAGGTTTAAATAACGGATGGACGGGAAAACTCTGACATTCTCTGTTATTTCATACATTTGACCATGTAAAAAAATCCTGATCTTTACGTTTCACGTGTTCCACCATGATAGTGGCCATAAACAAACTTGTGCAGATATATTCGTTCCTCGACATATTTTGCTCTCAAAGCTTATCAACGTATCAACTCATGCATGGCCACTGTCACTTACCATGATCTCGATAGATCAATAGAATGGTGGCAGAGCAACGGAAGTGGCAGAAAAAGTTCGAAGTCTTCCTAGTTGCAATATATATCTCTATGACTTAAATGTTAACTCACATTTGTTTATATGTTGTTTGTTTTGGTTTTTTGGGTATATTATGTTTATAATTTTGATTTTCAAAACGGAAATAAACGAAAAATATCACCGAACTAATCCCTTCAAAAACAGCACTATCTGTAAGTTGTTCTGTTTTACAGCGAGTAGGAACACAAATTTAAGTGTCTAAAATGTGGGGAAACATTATGTTCAACTATTCCACCAGTGAATAAATACAAACATTTAGTCTTGTTCTGGTAGTTACGCTAGACAAATTAACTGAATTGGACAATATATTTCTTTGTAGTAAAAACTAAATTTTTACACGTACTGAAAGGGACTGAATTAACTGGAGGAAAGTGTAGAAAAAATAATAGTTTTAATGAAAAGGAGGAAAGCAAATACTCAGATAGTTAAAATAATCAATAATTCTAATTTGCATTATTTAATTAAGTACCAGGCCTACATTGTAGGTATTAAAAATTAATGATAATTAGGCAAAATCAAAACTTTTTGGCTAACTATAATAATTTTGATAGTATTACACAAATTGTTTTTGTGTGTTACTTTTTTTTTTTTCTTCACTATTTTTAACTAATTTTTACACTGCTTCAAAGTTTTAACACCAAATTTTCACACCTTTTTTAACATTTTTAAACTAGAAAATTGGCACTTTTTTGTTCACCGTCTTAATGGTCCGTAACTATGAGGGTACGAAAATAAATTGAGTTTTATTAAACCTTTAACATTACCACAGAATTTTAATTGGATTCGGAGAATCAAATACCAATTTTAAGAATCAATAGAATCGGAATCTCTGGTTTAGGAACCGATCCAACGCTAGTGCTGATACTAGTAGAATTCTTAAAAATTAAAATTTATTTATTCACTTGATATTGTAATGCTTGATTGTTTTTCCAAGTATGAGCTTTAATTTTCTCATAGCCTTGCTATTTGATGTGCTTAATTTACTTGCTGGATTTCACTGTTACATGATTTTTGGTTACCTTGATGCATCCTGCACCACTCACTCTCTATGTGCGGGCATAACACTCGGAAAGGCAAAATATAACTTAAACGTAAGCCTAAAAGGCAGGGAATTGAAAAATTCCTTGGTAACCTACTGGCAGACATGACTTCCTGCCATTGACTCAGCACCTTTCCCAGAGCCTTTGATGAGGCATCAGTATGCAACTCAAATCTACAATTAAATCAAATGTGATTCCCTGCTCATCCCGCCATTCAAATTTCGCTCCCTTCTTCGACCTGTTAAGAAGGGCCGCCACCTCCGACAGATTAGGGATGAATCTAGCATAGTAAGCAATCATCCCCATTAATTGTTACATGCCCCTCAAAATTTTTCGAACAGAGAACTACAGCATTGGTGTTATACTATCAGGATCGAGCATCAATTGCCCTTTTCGAATTAAGTAGCCTAAAAATTTGACGCTTCCACAGCCCAACCTGACCTTTCAGGGTTTGACTGTTAATCCAGCTGCTCTCACCCTTATTTAAAACTAGTTGCAGATGTTTCACGTGAGAAATCCAATCTCGTTACTGTACACAATTACATTGTCTATGTAATTGAAAACAAACTTAAATATGTATTCTAATATAACTTTATTAAATACTCTATAAAAGGCTTAGCTGCCAAAGTTTGCCTCAATGGGTACCCTATTGAACCTATACTGACCTCACGGTGGGCTAAAGGCAGTATATTTTATAGGTACATTCAGGGTCGAACGCTGCTTGAAAGAAGCTGTTGTTCAAATCTATAATGAAAGAAAACTATCACTTTCCCAAGGTACTGTAATGTGCTCTCGACCGTAGGGAGAGGAAAGGAGTTCAGATTGATTTATTAATTTAGACAAGAGTGATTGACAACTAATCTAAAACTTTCTCCCATGTTTTTACTAACTAGAAACGCAGGTGCTGAAAATTCTGAGCTCGAGGAGCCGATGATCTTGGTCTGCAGCAAATTGTCAGTTACTGTATTTGCTTGAATTTGTCCATTTTCGTAGGGAAGCAAGTGAAAGGCTTACGTCCAATCCAATTGGTGTTTGGCACTTTAGAAGGCATTACATCACAGCAGCCTATCTTTTCCATTATACATAACATATGAAAATTCCTTAAGAAATAGACTTTAAGAAATTTTTTTGATCCTCTTCCATCTCAACCAAGGATGAACTGCTCGCCACCCATTTTATAAGGAATGCTCACTTCAGGAGCAAAACCAAACCTCAAACACTGATGGTGCCCTAGAATAGCTTAGAAAATTTAGACCAAATATGGCATCAATGCAAAGTCCGATCACGATCCAAAACTCATAATTCCGAGAAAAATGAGAGATTTGAAATGTAATCGCACTGAACGCACACAACACACCATACTGCCATCTGCCAAACAAACTCTTCTGCCCTGGTGCGATACCATGCAACATTCCAACCACAGGCATTTTGAAACCAGTTGCAGCCATCACTTTTCACTAATAAAGCTAAAGGTTGATCCAGAGTCTACCAAGCCTAAGGTGATCTATCCATACAAGTCACTAAGTACTATGTTTTTGTAAATCTTGAGTGGTTTGGACAAATGAAGGGGATCATAAGAGCAATGCTATTGCCTTTCAAGTATGCAACCAGGAATAACTGTGTGCCACACTGGAGTGATGTGTGGGTTTGTGGCAACTCGGAATTGTAAGCTGCATCATGTAGTGGGCTGTTACGGTAACATTGGTGACGGTCATACTGTCCTCCCGTCTGACATCTTATTATCTTTGTTATAGTTCCCCTTCCAGAACAGAGCAGAAGACCATAGACTACAAATGCACACTTCACTATACATTGCGTGCATTGTGCTACAAATTGACAACATGGCAACATACATAGAAACGGCATGTGGTTCTGTTGTACAGTGAAGTGAAAGGTGATGCACAAACTGCAGCACGATTTTATCACGAGAGATTCCCAGCCCAGATGCAACCTCATCACAAGACCTTCACAGCTGTAACCCAGAGACTGTAAGAAACAGGCACATTCAAGACACGAGGTGGCACTGGTCACCCGAGGAATGTACTTTCACCAAATGTGAATGAAGAAGTTCTCAACATTGTAGAGGAGCACTTGTGCCATTGCGCACGGAATGAGGGTGTCCCATGTGGCGTGTTAGGCACGAGCAACTGGTACGTGTACGTGTGAAAGGTGCAGGCATTGTCACCACCTGATTTTGCTCCTAGATGTGCTTTTTTACAGTGGTTCCTGTGTCAGTGCACAGAAGATCCACAATTAACGTCCATCGTATTGTTTACTGATGCAGTTACATTTATGCGAGCTTGTTACTTTAACAGCAAGAACAGTCACATGTGGAACGTCATTCCTCATGCAACTGTCATAGTAGCGAACTAGGAACGGTTTTCTGTGAACATCTAGGCGAGTATTGTCAGTAGTCATTTAATTGGACCCTAATTGATGCCGCAAAGTTTGAATGGACACGTACTGCCAATTCCTGCAACTGACATTGCCAGAGTTCCTCTAGAATGTTCCGCTTGCAGTTCGGCAACGTATGTGGTTTCAACACGACTGTGCCTCTCCACATTACTTAAGAGCTGTACGTTATCAAATGACCTCAACATGACATTTCCAGCACAGTGTATTGATATAGGTGGCCCTGTTGCATGGCCAGTATGCTCTCTGGACCTTAATCCACTCGACTTTTTCGTGTAGGGCTTCGTCAAGGCTCTGGTGTGCGACACTCATTGAGTAAGAGGAAGATCTGCTAGCTAGAATAATGGCTGCCTGTGACAAAATTATAGATACACCAGGTGTTTTCGAAAGAATATGCCGGTCATTGATACGCTGACTCGTGTTGCAATGAAATGGGAGGTCGCTCATTTGAACACATGTTGTAGAGTTTTTATGATGGTGTGAAATGACAGTGCTAGTGCAGACTTTAATTTATGTCTTATTTTACTTCTTGTTAAAGTGGGACCATCCCCACCTATTCTGTTGTATATGCACCTCACTAATGTTTTACTACACAGAGTGTTGCAGCACACATTCCATTACAGAGCAGTACACAGTAATTCCTGGTTAAATATATGGTATCCAGTAGTGCTTCTCTGTGAAATCAAACATTTAATGACTACTCTACAGAACGAGCGTTAGACAGTTTTTGCAAGGGACAAATATTTTTCTCAATTTCCTGTCATTTAATTGTTTTTGATCAAAAATAGCACCTTTTTACTGTGACATTCGTTTTGTAAAAAATAGAAAATAAGGTTAGTGCCACCATTTCAACGTGATTGAGGTATATTGTCACAAGACTAGGCATAGAAAAATAATTAAAATAATAATTTAAATGAAAGTGAATGTGAAATAAACTTGAGTGTAGAACTCATGTAAAATGGGGAATGAGTGTAGTAGAACCCTGTTATAACGTTTTTCATGGGACCAGTGAAAAAAAGTGTTATATGCAGGAAAATGTTATAAGCAGGAATCAATATTTTTCCACCACTAAATGGATATTACACAAAAGTAACTTAAAATTTGATAGTTTATGTACAGTAAATAAGCCTATAATGAGATTAAAAGAGGGGACGTTTGAATACCAGTCTTGGTGGTTTAGTGAGCAAGTTTTGGGTGAGTGGTGAGGAGGCCTCCTCCTGGCCCCAACCTCCGTAACAAACTGGTTTGCCCCAAACTGCCAGCCATTACCACATCGGATGATAGAACCACCCCTAGGGGTTCTCACCCTTGTAATAAACCATGCTGTGGCTCCTGTGCTGTACATCAACCTTCCACATCATTCAATAGCAGACAGACTAATCAAACCTACCCCATACCAGGAAGCTACAACTGTGCAACTGAAAACTTCATCTACCAGCTACAGTGCACTCACTGCAATGCAGAGTATATCGGCCTAACAACCAACACTCTCAGACAGAGGATGAATGGCCACAGAGCTGACACCAAAAAAGCCATAGCTGGAGCGGAGGTTGATCCACATGAGAAGCCAGTTGCTGCACATGCAGCACTTCATAACTCCAACTTTGATTCCTGTTATACAACCAGAGTGGTGAGGGCCATACCACAGTTGAATAACAAAAACAAAGCAGAATTAAGACGCTGGGAACTGGCACATCAATACATTACAAAATCCAGACAGCCACCTGGCCTTAACCTCAGATAACAAACCCTCATTTCAAATTTCCCGCCGCACCTTAGTTCGCCCTCTGGCCGCTAGGTGTACTGATTACCAACCACTGCTGGACAATAGACTTCAGTGTGCCTCCACTCACCTGATTAAGCAGATGTAGTCTGCGAAACGTTGTGACCACGCGTCCGCGGAGAAATGTGTTTGTCCTATGTGTTTGTGTTTCTATCTGCAAGTGCCATCCTGTGAGTACTTGTGCAAAACTCTTTCTGTTTTTAATTGTAATTAGTAGCCTAGCGGCCTTTCCCGCCATTGTCCTATTATATTAAACTAAATAAAAAAAACTTACATGGCCAAAATAAAATTAACAATAAAAAAACTTACTAAATAAACTGAAAAACCTGCCATCTGGCATTATGATTCATGAGCACTTAGGCCGTCACCTAGCCCACCGGGGCATCGCCGTGCTCGCCTAAGTCCTAAGCCAAAACATAAAAACTCAAAAGACTCTGAGAAAAGGTCAGCCAAATCATTGCTGGCAGGTTTTTATACACTGAGTCGCTTCTTCCAGAACCTTCAATGATCTACCTTCCTAGAATGGTCAGCACTGCTTATTCCAGACTGACACATCTACCCTCTCTGCACTACAGGGCATTCACAAGTCAGCGATGTTTGACGTTACGGGCAGGGGAACTGTCCGAGACTGGAACAACAGAATTGTGCTGTTCTACACACCTTGCCAGTGTGTCTGCCCTACTACAGATGGTAATGTGGGACAGGGAAGCGGGGGAGTGTTGACAGAAGCGTCCAGTTCCCCCGAAGGCCGCCGCACGCTGAAAGTGTCAGAAGGACCCACAGCACACGACTGCCCGGCGACACTGACACATCCATCACCACACCCCTCACCCGCCTACAGCTTAACACAAGGCCATCGGCCTGCGTGCACTACTGGACATGGTCCACAAAGGAATCTACAAGCGCTGCAGTGACATCAACCTTTGCAGGCTTTTATGAACAGTGAACTAAAAAAAACTCAACCTGAGAGACTATAACAGATCACTTTAGACGTCTACAATCCTCAATGTAAAGAAGTAACTTCCCGAAAACTGAATACTCTTTAAATTACAAACCAAAAATTACTTTACCACCTATTTTAAGTATGGATGAGAAGAAAGAAACCAAAAAATAAATCCCCGAAATTTACTGTTGTGACATTATTATGTTTACAAATCCTTAATGTTATTATTGGTTTGAGTTAAACTATTTCGTCACCAGAAATGTGTTTCTGTCAAGCAAATAGTTTCCTAAATATTTTAAAGATTGTTCATATTTTCTCAAACTTTGGAAGTATCTGCCTCGTTTCCTGTTTGAGCTAAACCATGGGTTCCCTTCATCAAACATAATATTTTCACCTCAGCAAACACCTGTTAAAGTTTGTCGGTATGATTTAGATATGTCGTGTATTGGCGGGTTATTTCCCATCGCCTTAATTCTGCATTGCTATTGGGTTGTGGTAAGGCTTTCACTATTCTGATAGTAAAGCAGGAGTCAAAGTCTAACTGATGGGATGCAGCATGAGCTGAAACTGGTTTGTCCGTCGTCAATGTTTCTGTCAAACTTCCCTGTGTTTTTCTCCCTGCTGTATTATGTTTTCACTATGCAACAATTGTTTCCTGCAGTGTTGGAGATAATCTTCAATCTGATTTTATTCTTTCACATAACTTTACCCTAACAACCCTAATAACCATGTAACCAGTTAATGAGGATAACCATCCGGGAAATCTAACTGACCCAGGCAGATTCTGGCTTGAAAGGTTCATCTACCATGCCGAAAATTTTTCTATGCAAATAAGCCATGCTTACTTCCTTGCTACGTGTGTTGCCTTTGGTCTTTACCCTAGTAGCCTAACCTCAAATCCACCGTTCTCGGCCATGCTGCAGCAGGCCAGAACCAGTCAGTATTCTTTCCAGTTAACATTCATTTGTTTTGACCAAATTAATCCGTCAAGCATTCATTTCACTAGCCGAACATCATCATACCTACCTCACTTCCAACCTGAAATTTCTAGGGTTTACACACTCGCCCCTACTACCATTTTCTTGCCCCACTTTTACAAACGTTACCATCTTAAACCAACGTAAACTGGAAAAGCTGACCAGACTTTGCTTATCTGCCTTGAAGTCTGACCCCCCTACCTACCAACCTCATCTTAACTTAACTGTCTTCACATCTAATTGGTCAGAAACTGTGTTTGGCTACAATATTGACATTACCAACTTCTTCCCACACAGTGAATGTCCTACCCAAACAACATCCACCACTGACTCAAACATCTAAACCACCAACCACCAATGTACAGAAGCATTTCATGCTGAACCTCTGAAACCATGATCTCATCATTGCCTAGAACAACATCTTACAGAAAGGTGTGACTTTTGCTCCCTCAACCAAGTTCGATCACTTTGTTACAATTAAGGGTATGCTGAGCTTTATGTGCAACCTCAGGCTGAAACATTTTTTGACAACCTGCCCACTATCCCAGACAACAGTAATACCATCGACCCAGCCCTGGTAGGTTTGCCCCTCCGTCCAGCTGGGACTTCTATGTTCCCACCCCCTCGAGGAACTCATCTCCATCTTAGTCAGTGTGTCTAATCCTTCCTTTGCCCACACAATCCCCAAAAATGGCAACATTTCTTTTGCAGAAAGTATAGCCATCAGTAGTCTTAAAGCAATAACAATATCATTATATTACTTGCTTACCAGGGCTCCACCATTGTCATTCTGAACAGATCTGATTACTTCCCTGAGGCTGAAAGACAACTAGAAAATGCATCAACCTACCAACTTCTGCTGACAAACCCCACTGACACATTCTGCAAACAGATCAGTCACTTTCTGTTTTTACAAAGACCTAGGTCCTCTCCGAAAATTCTGTCAAACTTCTCTCTCCAGAAAAGCCCACCACACCAGTGTTTTACCGACTCCCCAAAATTCACCAACAACGCCAACCTCCAGGATGTTCCAGCGTGGCAGGATGCGGCAGCCCTACAGAACGTATCTGAGCATTTGTGGATGATGCCCATCTTTAACAGTGGATACAACTACCGTCTTATGTCAAAGACACTAACCACTTTCTGAAGCTGCTAAAAAATCTTAACACTATCCTCCCGAATTCATACCTGGTCACAATCAATGCAACTTATACACAAACATAACCACACGCCGCAAGATCATCAGCCATAGAACACATTACCTCAACAAAAGAAGTTCTGACTACAAACCATCCACTGCATTTCTAGTTGAACTTACCAGACTTGCTGTAACCAACTGTTTTAGATTTCAGAACCAAGTGTACCAATAGGTCAGGAACACAACCATGAACACTCTTTATGTCCTCTTCCTTTGCCAACTTAATGGGAAGACTAGAAGAAAATTTTCTGAATTGCCAGCCAACACAACCATTCTGCTGGGTGCGCTTTATTGACGACATCGTGATGATTTGGACATCCTCAGAAGACACCCTTACCAGATTCCTAAAAGACCTGATTTCCCACTGTTTACTGAACTTCACCTGGTCATAGTCCAGTCTCATGTAGTATTCCTATATGTGGAGATCACCCTCTACAATGACCTGATTCAAACCTCAGTTCACACCAAACCCACAAACAGTCTACAATACTTTCATTTCAGTAGTTACCATCCTTCTCATGCCCAGAAATCTTTACACTACAGCCTTGCAACTCGAGCATAATGAATGTTCCAGTGAGGAAGACCTTAACAGGCATTCTGCAACAGAGGTTACCCCAGACAACTTGCCAACAACCATATCCAGCTAGTCATCTCTGATAGGGGACACCTACTAAGGCAAGCAGCACTGATGATCCTCCAACGGCACCATATCATGAAGGTCTACACAAAATTAAAACTATCCTCAACTATGGACACTTATCACCCAGAATTTATTCTCCAAAGCTCCAAGACTGGACTTCAAATGCGCTCTTGACTTCTGAAACAAACTTGTTTATTCTAAACTACCACTAGTCAAGACATCTACCACTACCAAGGAATCACATTCATATAGTAGTCCATGCTGCAGCACATGTTATATCAGCCATACACTTCTTTTAATAGCCGACTTACCAAACATGCTTACCCCATGCTACAACTGTGCCACAGAAAACCTAATTTACGAGCTGTAGTGTAAACATTGTACAGCAGAGTACTTTGACCTCACCACCAACACCTTCAGACAGAGGATGAATGGCCACATGACGGACACCAAAAGTACTCTAGCTGGTACATGTATTGATTCACTGGACAAGCTAGTTGTAGCTCATGTTGCATCCCATAATCTGTACTTCCCTCTTGCTTTACTACAAGAGGAGTAAAAGCTTTACCACAATCCAATAGCAATGCAGAATTTAGGCAATGGGAACTAGCCCACCTAGATATTTAACATAATCCAGACAACCACGTGTCCTAAACCTTCAATAACCACACCTCATTTCCTATGTTCAATTCTGCTGCCTATTCTAGTTCGCCTGCTGGCCGCTAGGTTAATTAATTGCTTCCCTCCATCTTACAGTACATACCTACGCTTTGCTCGAGGAAGCAGACTAGTTTCTGCGTCGTCTATTACGTCATCACATTATGTATGTTAACTATCAAGTTCCGCTACACTAAATACTTATAATATATTTTGAATTTTAACATGCAAATAATTATTTGATTAGACAGTGTTTTTTTTAGACTAAAATGAAGCACAAAAATTGTAGCTTACGGTAAACCTCTTTTGGAGAGAAAATCAGCATAATCACACCAGCAGTCAGCGTATAGCAATTGCAGTCAATTTTTCTTCATTGAATTTTTGAAAGAAAATAATTTGTTGCACTGTTTTTTACTTCTATTTGTGTATACAGCTCTGTTGGATAATTTCCGTGAACCTCCCTAGTGGGAGGGAGCCTGGACAAAAGCTCGGACTCTGCTTGTAGCAAAATTCTGCCACTGTCCGGCTGTGGTTGGCTCCATACAACATACAGTTACTGCTGACCAATTGCAACATAGTTAATATATTATAGTAACTGAAGTGTTATACATTTGTTAACAGTCATAACTCTGAACCTGCCTGTCACAAGCTACAATTGTACCATAAAGCAGTGTAACCAATTCATACAAAAACTACCTTACCGGTTATTCTCAAAACGTAATATACCACATCTGAGTAAAAAAAACTAAGCATGAAAAGTTGTTAAAACATAGTTATGAAAACTAAGAGAACTCCAAACATAGGGTCAACCTACAAGTCCAAATAGTAATAACACTTAAGCAAACAGAGAAAGTAACATTACATAATTCAACGCTAAAAGCATTAATCTATAACTGTAGGTTTCTTGAAGTCAATTTGCGAAAATTAAACATTAGCAATCCTAGATAATAATTTTAGCCAACGTTTTAAGCAAAATTGTTTCTAGTGTTACGAACTTCTGAGGTACAATTTCTGGCCTCATGCATTTAACTGCGGCGCAAGAGATCACGCGTAACAAATTAGTAATTCTAGATAAATATTTACTAATAAAGTTGCCAAATATCATTATCTATTATTGTAATTGAGTATTTTATCAATATTGGCTTCGAAAAAAGCCAATTAATGTTTTCAGATTTTATTTATCTACCTAGCACTGTTAAGGGCAGGGTCTACAGCAATTTTCTTCATAATTTATTTTTTTATTTGTACCAGATAATTATTTCTTATTTTAGATGACACTAAAACCAATTGACGTACCAAACTGAAAAAAAAAACTCTCAGAAAACAATAGTATTACAGGCTACAGTTTGACATAGGTATATATGAAAAAATATTTTTCTTTTTATTTATTTATTTATTTATTTTTTTTTTTTTATTTCTTAATTTTTTTCCAAGTTTGCATTTTAAATTTCAATATTTTTATTTTTATACAAGAGTTTTTTATTTTTGGTTTTTATATGTGTCAACTTGCAGCCTGCAGCGTTGTTATTCATTGTGAATTTTTTGAGTTTGGAATGTCTGTTGGGTTTAGTGTTAAGCAACATTCTGTGTGGGAGCTCTTTGCTTCAAGCAGAATAGATGGGGCCATATTCATCAGGTACTGTACTACTGCCAAGAGAAGAGAGGTTTTTATTTTTAGGTTCTTTGCTTATAAATAAAATTTAGTGCTTTGCTGTGAGGAAACGTTGCTATAAATAATATGTATTTATTAGATTTCCTGTCGTATTTCAACTTGTTTTACATCAAAACATTTTGCAATTTTTTAAAAATGAGTTGTAATATTAAGGTGGTCGTAATAAAGGGAATTATCATTCGTTAACACAAGAACTGAGTTTTTGTAGAGAGAAATCTAATTTGTGAATGTAAAAGAAAGCTATTTCTCTCTACAAATAAACTAATTTTTGTAAAAAAAAATGTGGTTTCTACTACACATAAATTCAGTAAATTTATTTTTTATGTCTTGTTTTGCTTTATTGTGTAAAACATTCCACCCAACTGACCCAAAAATTTTACTTTCCAGTGGCTCAACATATGCATGTACAAATTTTTTCTATTTGAGTAGTTACACCAACAGGAAATGATGCATATAAGCCACTTTTGGAAAGCAAGTTGTAGATACATGTTCGATGATGAATTCTAACACAAACTGGAAAATGTGTAGTCACAGTGGAGTAATGTGTGGCAGGCCAGTGGACGGGGGTGAAGCTGTCGCAGGAGCTCAGGCCGGCCCTGTACTCCATCATGCTGCCCCTGCTGGAGCGAGGGGAGGACATGGCAGTCCGCCTCACCGCTTCCAACACCTTGAAGCTGGCAATTGACGACTTCGAGTTCAACACTGATCAGTTTCTTCCATTTCTCGAGTCTGCTTTTTCGTTGCTGTTTGCATTGCTGCAGGAAGCTCAGGAGTGCGACACTAAGGTACAACAGTATTTTACGTTTTTCTCTGGGATGTTTTATTTTCTTCTGCTGTACAAATATTATCTCTACCAGCCTTGTGGACAAGGAAGACAGAAGAAGGGATGTGTAAAATGAGAGATCTGTAAGCCATGGGAGGCAGTAACGTTTTGATGAAAGTAGGTAATTAAGTAATGTTCTTAGCTCAGATGTGCCTGGCATTACATTGATGCAATGTTTACGTTACCTCAGATGTTAAACATATCAGTCCCTCACAGCTGGTATGTAAATGGTACAGTTTGATTTGACAGTGTTTCAATTATCCTTGGTTTGGTTGGTTTTGTCTGTTATGTGTTACTTCTTAATGATATATAAGCCTTTTATTATTTTTCTTTTTTGCATTTGTATCCCTTTAATTTTTCCAGTGGAGCACAGAAAAATATAAATCATTGTATGAGATTACACTAAGCATAGCATGCCAATAAGCAGTTAAATGCTGCTGCCTGCCTCTAGCACTGGCAAGAACCAAAATAGGAATTTGTGTGTTTAATTATGTTAGGCGAGGCTCATTTACCTTTGATGGTATTTCTTTAGACAAAACCATTTTCTGCACTAAGAAGAAGACAATATTAATATTGCTGCCTGAAGAAAAATTTGAAAAATTTTTATGATATAGTGTTTTTGCCAGGACTCTATGGTAGGCACATACACGTGTGCATGCACACACGCGCTTTCTCGCCCTCTTTTTCCAGGCAAGCAGTGTTACTAATTTATCATACCAGAAATAGGTATTTTTAACCAGGCATTGTAATTTAGCTGTAAGGAAGCCTCTTGACATAATATTGTCAGTGGAATGACCGTTATGTTGCTGCAGAAAACTAATCATTATAAGTTTTAAATATGCTTATTGTATGCATAATATCCCCATGTTCAGAGAATTAAACTACCTAAGTTAAAACTGTTTTGAGCTAGTAAGATGGTTACATATAAGATTTTTAGCAAAGTCACTTGCTCGTAGAGGTACAGTATTATTTTAAATCTTGATCTTAAACCAAAGGGACTCTGTTGTATCAATATGCCATCAGTGTTAAACTGTGCTATAAATTGCAAGAAAACTAAATTTTTGAATGTGACATTTGTTCTGTACTTATAGGAAAAAATAAATTATTTGTAATATTTCTTTAAAACAGCACATTTTTTATGAAAAAAAATACAGTTTCAATATTCCACAAACCCAAATTTTGCCCATGTATAATATTTTCTTGTATGAACACAAAATGCTTTGTTGTAAGAAATAAATAATACACATACAGTAAAATTTTCTTAATACCGTTTTCAAGGGACTAGCTAGTAAAATGTCTTATCCAGGAAAAGTCTTATCGGTGGTCAGAAAAACCCCTTTTCTATTAGTGTTGTTTTAGTAGAAACACTGTACACTTACTAAACATGCACAATGATCAAACACCAACTGTTTTTATGTAAGCGTTAACATTTTTAATTACAAAAAGTAATTTTTTTGACGTACATATGAAAGGAAGAAGAAAAAAATACAGTGATCTCTCAGTTTAAGTTCTCCTAGTTTAAATATTCTTTCACTTTAACAACTGTATTTTTTGGTCCCATCTACTGTCCCAACATATTTTTATCATTCAGTTTAAGAACTACTTCAATTTAAGGACAATTTTTTCAGTCGCTTGAGAGTCATTAAACGGAGAGATGACTTAAACCACATACTACATGGTAGAGCTACTGTAGTTAACCACCAAAACTAGCGTGGATTGCGCACACACTGTTATGGGTGAACATAATGAGCACAATGACAGTGTATGTGCTTGGTGCGTGCATACTGTAGAGTACAAACAGTGGTGCCACTTAGCACAGTGGATATAGTGAGGTTTTCATAACAATTGTGCATTTCTGGAGAAAAGCGTAAAATTTGTTCAGGTGTATACACGTGTCTAAAATATTTTTGAGGTAAGGCCCAACTTTTAAACAGTGGTTTTGAAACTGGCAGCCTTAAATGATAAAAGAAAAAAATTTTTTGAAAATTATCACTATTCCGATTTTTCGCAATTTAAATAAGTCATAAAATAATTTTAAATTAATTATAAATAAGGACCCCTAAAAACAGTGAATAAAGATTGCCAATTTCAATGCTTAATAATGTTAAAAGTGGTTAAAAAATTTAATATTACAAACTTAAAAAAGCAGTGTAAAAATTAGTTAAACAGGGTGAAAAAAAATTTTAAGTGGTAAAAAAATGTTTATACAGTAAAACCTCTCTGTTAATTCGAAATGCTATATAAATCGAAGCCATCACTTGGTCCCGAACGTGAGGATAGGATTTTACATGCTATGGAGGTTGGTTAGTTTGAAATTCGGTTAATATGTAATTCGAAGCTTTTTTCTGGCCCAAACAGGGATCAAGTCCTAGTAATTCGAAGTCATTTTGATAGAGAAGTCAGTAAAGTGTGCGAAATCCAAGAATAATGCTGTGTCTTATGGCGTTGTGCAGCCCTGGCTTTGATTCCGTTACCGTGCCTGCCCGTGTCGCACTGACCTTGAGGCTTCCTTGCTGTCTGCTTGTGCACGGCGCTCGAGTTCGAATGTGTGTGTGTGTGTGATGCGTGCAAAGAGAGAGGAAAAGAAGAATGGAAGGCAGGAATGGCACAGCGTGCGACAGCCTGTGGCTGTGTGATATGACAATCAGGTGATTTCGTGCTTTCCTCCCGCATTGTGAGCTAGAAACAGTTACAGTAAGACACGTGCTCATGTGCCGAGAGTCTGGAGTATTTCAGCGGCCAGGGAGAAGCGGGGTGAATGAGGGAAGGAGAGGATGAGGAAGAAGGTAACTGGTCAGACGGCATCAGCTCTCCCCCTCCACACTCGTAGGCAGAGCTGGTTTATTTTTAAGACCTCTCCACTGCCCTTCCCCACGCCTAGCTAGCCACATACCAAGCAGATGCCAGAGTTGCGTCACCCTGCAAGTGCCTCCTATACCCTATCCATTCTAAGGTTGCAGCTAATTCATTCAAGTGAATGACAATAACATTTTTGCACAGCATAAATTTCATTTTAATTATTGTAATATACAAGTGAAGATTGTAACGGCACAATCACAATGTTAGGAATGAAGACATAATTCAGTTGCTTTGATTTACTTAGTTAGCAATTTTTATTTGTGCTGCAACCTTAGAGTGGATGGAGTATAGTCCTTGTTCTCTTCTACCTCCATCCCCCTTCCCACTTTCAGGCAAGAGTCACCAGTCAACAATGCAGCTTCTAGGAGAATACGTCCAGCAGAATGGCAGGCAAAAAAAGCACATGTTTGTTTCCTGTGTTTGGCTGGTGTCGTGTAACTGGCAACTCGTGGGAGGAGGGAACAGATAGGAGTTAAGGTCGCAGTGTCTGCTGCCTCCCGTGCTACGTTGCCACATTTTGTGCACTGCACTGATGCCATACAACCGTCTGGCTGGCCGCACTGCCTGTTGCCGTGTATCTTTCAACATCTTAACAATTAAAATACAGTAGAACCCTTTTATAATGTTTTTCAAGGGACCAGAGAAAAAAAAGTGTTATATCCAGGAAAATGTTATAAGCAGGAAATACATTTTTTGTAACTTAAACTTACTTTAAAGAGTGTAATCTTAACAAAAGTTGCATTCATTGATCCTCTTGCATTGTAATAATGTACTATATCATTTTAACACAACTTAATGGATACATATGAAAACTAATAACTGGGAGATTTTTTCCACTTCCCAAATGTACTGTTTTTTGCAAAAAAAAACATTAATCACAGTTTGCTTCTTCAGCTGTGCCACAGTATCCAAATAATCCTGTATTTTCCACAGAGAGCTCATTATGTGGCCAGGCACATTAGACTGAGCTCCAGCAAAGTCTCTCAGTGTTTGAACAGCTGTACATGCCTGCAGATGTGTAGGAACCACACTATTTTCTTCATGTTCTTCTGCATCATCATCACTTCCCTCTTGCTGTGAAGTTCAAGCACAAATGTCCTCCACACTCTGCACTTCATCGCACAATACTTTCTACTTTACTGCAATATTACGTACAATGGCAACAGCCATGTCTCTGAAATATATAATAATTTTGCAATGCATTTTCTCTTATCCGCACCTAGGGACATGGGGGGGCTGCAGTGGCCGAATGGTCAAACCATTCGCCTCCTACCAAGGCGATCCGGGTTTCATTTCTGGCGGGGCCGTCCCCGGATTTTCGCACGTGGGGATCGTGCCGGACGATGCAGATAGTCAGCGGATATTTTCTCGGGGATCTCCCGTTTCCCCCACCCTTTCATTCCAGTGCTGCTCCATTCTCACTTCATGTCACACCTCACCTGCTAAAGACCTCGATGTTAAGTGCTGACCAAAATCTCTCACTCACCGATGCAACATTGTTATACTATATTAAATGTATACTTGTGTGCTTGAGTAGGGCCTATGTTGGTAAAAGTTTTAGAATGTAATTTATAAATACAAATGTAAGAATTGAAAAGAAAGTGTGGTGTGGCTAAACTGACAGTATTTTTACTAGCCATTTGAATCAGGCACATGTGGCGACTGACATATTCTCTCTGTGTTCAACCTGCCACCAAAATCAAAATGTTCCACGCAACTTATAAAGAAGGTCATAGAAATAAAATTTATAATATCCTTTCCCTTCCGACCGCTGATAGCTCCCACCTATCACCAAAAACAAAAATGTTTGTGGCTTACTGTAATTTATGCTACATTTTCCCATACGTTGTCTGTAACATGTCATTAACAAATTGTTTTTTAAACAATAACAAAATTTTAGTTGCAAAAATTAACATGCATCGTTCATTATTGACAGAAAAATTCATAAATATACTACACAAATTTTGAAGTCATTAATATGAATGGTTTGCGATTGATGACTGACGAGTTTAGTTTCAAATATTATTCTCGTATACAGGTTTGGCATTCTGGCTTGCTTGGAGTGAATGCCACGTGACGTAGTGTGCAGTAAAGTTCCAAATCTATCCTCATCTCGCACGCCCACTGGCCGCAACTAGTGGCAGAGGGTGTTGAAAATATCGTGTCTAGGATCTGAACATCTTATTTTATACCAAAACGTTGCAACGTCATCTCCCAGACAAGCGTATAAATAAACATTTGTTAAACTTTAAACGTCACCTGCAATTATTCAGTCGTCTCCATATGATTTGTGGCCATTATTTCTTATCTACAACATTATATATATATATATATATATATATATATATAGTCAAATCATGCACAGAAAATGCTGTAAAATTTATTTTTGAAGACAATACCTGGACTGATAGACTGACAACCCAGGTCCGTAAATTTTACAAGTAAACATTTAATCTTTGCGACTTTCCAGTGTTGATGTCACCAGCTCTGTTAAATGTTGTTTTCAACGTTTTGCTAAGCATTCACAATTTCTCTTGGTTGAAAGTTAGGTTCTGATAGTTCAGAAACATTAATGTTGTGGATTTATAGAAAAATTTCTTTTTCTTTTTTCAGATGCACGTGCTGTATGTTCTGTCTTTCATAATTGAAAGGGTTGGATTCTCTATTCGACCGTATGCCAACTCTCTGGTGCAGTATTTACCGCAGCTGTGGCAACAGTCAGCCGAACACAATATGCTTCGTTGTGCTATAGTCTCAACCATGGTGCATCTTGTTAAGGTTAGTCTTATTGGCAGTCCTGTATCCATGCTGTAATGCCTGGCAAGTAGGATTGTGTGGATATTTGTTACACCAAAATTATAACAAAAATCAAGTCTCTTCTAATCTGCTTCTATGAGAAAATTGTTTTACAAATCGAACATAACATAATATTGAAGTTTTACGGATAGTAATGGTTATCAGATGTTCATTTAACTAGAGTACCACTTCAGCTAACATTTTGGGCCAGTTCCATCACATAAAATTATTTTCTATATTCACTTTATGATAACCAATCATTTGAAAAACATCAGTCAGTTTTCTACCAAAATGAGTTTTGGGTGATATAATTTTTTACAGAGGTAGCCATAAACAATGGTGACGCAGTTACCAGAAACAATAAATAATGTATCTTCTAAATGTGTGAAACAAAAAAGATGTTCTGATTAAATTTGCTTCCAAGCATGCGAAGCGGCGAAAACCTAACGCTGATGCAACCTGTCTGTGGAATTTTGAAATACATATCTGGAGTGCGGAGCAAGTTGCCACGTGCAATTTCCTGGTAGCGTCACATTGTGCTGATGCTAATTCAAATTTTACTGTCAATAAGATCATAAATAAATATTTTAAAGTGTATTAAATACAGAGAGGTTGGTTTCGTCTAATTTCTTTCACTATTGTTGTATTCCAGTAGGAATATACACAGAATTACATGCGATGATTTGTTACCAACCATACAAGCATTAAGACCACAATTGTTACCTAATGTTGACTTATGTGCAGTAACGGCTGGGGATTTTTTTTTCAAAAGTTAAATCTTTAGTGCTCACTTTAACCTAAATGAGAATAACCTATAGTAATGTATTCTTTACAAAAATGCTAGAACATTCATAGGAATAGGGTATTGCAAAGAGAAAGTTCTCTCTGACACATAACTGCTGTTTTTTGTGGTAATGAAGAGTCAGCAATCTGCAAATTAATTGAAAGTGTAAAAATGTATGTGTTTAATAGTTGTACAGTATTAATTAATTATTTATCCATTCGATGCCTTAATTATGTTCTCTGGCGATACTGTACTTTATAAACTGCTCCAGAGTTCTCATCCAACAAAAATGATATACTATATTTCAAAATCGTATTATCTGTGAATTTGCACTCAAATGCCTTGCAATATATTTTCTTTTGTGTACACACGTGGGAGCCTTTTATGCATGCTTTACTGTGCCGTTTTCAAACCATCACTGCCACATTTTTTTAACTGATTTTTGTCATTTTTGTTTTGTTTTTAATACTGTGACTTGCTAGGTATTAACTGCAACTCTACAACTGATATTTTGAATGAGATAAAATACAGGATGTCCATAAATTATCGTTACAACTTTAGACTTTAATAACTTTAAATATATACAAGATGATAACAAACTGTTTTCAACGTGGTACAAGATATCTCATTGAGTTTTTTTACGTTCCTTGTCAAGACTGGCTCAGATGATTACTTTTTGAAAAACATCTATTTCACAGATGAGTCAACTTTTGTCATGTGTCAGGCAAACTGAATCGTCATAATATTCGTATCTGGGGATCATAACCTCTTCATGTTACATGTGAAATGGAAAAAGACACTCCAAAATTCAATGTGTGGTGCAGACTTATGCATGATTGCATCATCGGTCCATTCTGTTTCGAGTCTACAGTCACAAGTGGTGTTTACTTGGACGTGTTACAAGAGTTTGCTATGCCATAACTGGACCATCTGCAACCTGTCGCCATTTCCCAGCAGGATGGGGCACCACCTCACTGGTCCCTAGTTTTTCGTTAATTTCTGGGTGAAAAGTTTCCGAACCGGTGGATTCTACAAGATGGTCAGATTCGATGACCGCCGTGATCATCTGACACTTGACTTCTTCCTATGGGGTTATGTAAAGGATCATGTATACCGAACCAAGGTAACAGACATGCAGGCCTTGAAGACACACATTTGTAATGAATTTCAACATATCACTGTGGAGATGCTGTAGCATACATAGAAAGAAATTGAATACAGTCCGGACATTATTCGTGTACTAGGGGTGCATACACCGACGTGTATCAGTTGTCGTACCAGGCCACAGACCAGGTGGAGTTACGCCTGGTTGCTGCAGGTGTTCGCCGAGTGTGTCGGTGGCAGGTGTGCGCTGGTTGTTAACGGCAGATGTGCGGTACTTGAGTGTGTGTGGTGGATCAGTGATGGCGGCAGGGCGTGTGTGAACTTGACACTGACGTGTGACACCTGCCATCCCGGCCGCCGCACGTCCATTTGCCAGTGCAGGACACGTGGCTTCGCCGCCCCCTTCCTCTACCAGCGCATGAAGAAGGCAGTCTGGAAGCAGCGGCCACGACGGACGGAACAAGAGAGACATGGCAAGCTTCGGAACTCTGATTTGTCCAGCGAGAATTACGTAATGCGCGTGTGTAACTATCCGGCCCAGTGTTCTACTTTGTTTTGCCATTTGGAGCTGGCTCTCTTAAGGCCCTAGGGTATGGGGGTGTGGACCGCCCCATAAGTGTCCATGTAAGGTGTAGTTTTCTCCAGATCCTCCCTGTTTTCCCCGATACGCAGCTGTTTTGACTTGCCAGGTGAGAGAGGGGCACACCGGCACGAACAGACCACAACCCATCGAGCCTCGTGTTCCCGACTACACGCTTAACCGGGTGGCGCCCAGAACATTCCAGTGCAGCTCCATTTCTACCTCACTCTCACCAGACATGGCGTCACAGTAAGGAAAAAAAAACTTTCAGTTACCTCGTCACATTTTAAAAACAGTTTGTTGTTTTCTTGTATAGTTTTAAAGTTATTTAAGTCTAAAGTTGTAAAGATAATTTATGTACATCCTGTATTTTTTAACAATTTTCAATGTAATTTTGTATTCGTAAAATCACTACCTTCGTTAAATCCATGGTCCGTAAAATTGGGGGTCTAGTATGGTGTTTGTATATATATTTTTAATACTGAATTCCAAATAAGTATCACTACAAAACATTGAGGAAATGAGATAATTAAGTAACATTTTAGCTGGATTTGAAAATGTGTGTTATTACAGTAAAACCTCTATAGAGACACCTTATGGTTCCCTAGAATTGGGTCTTTATATAGGGGTGGTCTTTATAAAGAGGTTAAACTGTATAGTAAAACTCCTATTTTAAAACCCACGGTTCTTGAGGAAAGGGTTGTTGTAGAGAGGTGGTTGTTATAAAAGGGGTTTTTATAAAGGGGTTTTACTGTAGCTTACAGTTTATTTACAGCAAAACCTCTATCATTCAAACTCATCTAAAAGTTCTGTGTAATGCAAGGTCATAATTGAGATCAACTGAAAAAATGGATACTCAAATTAGATAAATTTTTTTGAAAGTGAAATTTGTCATCTGTTATTAGTGTTTTCGTCTTTTAAATGGATAGTATCCACTTATTATTATTTACTGTGTTTCTGTTATTTTTTCATTATAAACTGACTTTAATGATTTTTTGTTCCTTTGATAAGCAGCAATATTTTCTTGTAAATCATACAGTCTATTATTTTTTGTAGGCATTTGGCATGGTGACAGAAACATTGTATCCATTTCTTATTCCAATGGTTGCCCTGAGCACTGACCTAAACCAGCCAGCCCATGTGTATCTGATGGAAGATGGCCTGGAACTGTGGCTCGCTGTGCTGGAGAACTCGTCCCAAGTAACACCTGAGCTGCTCCAGTTGTTCCGCAACATGCCACATCTTCTGGAGAACTGCACCGACAATGTTCGCACTTGTTTCTACATCATTCAGGCCAACATTCTCCTTGCTCCTGACCTCTTCTTAAAGGTAATGTTTTTGTCCTGTGTAGCTTTTGCTATAACTTACTAGTGTGTGTATAAATTAATTTTGTGTGTCTCGGATATTTCCTTTTTGTTGATGATTTTTAAGTGAATTGTTTTTGTAGTTGTTTGACACTATTTTGTTCATTTTATTAGTCTATTTTGTAACAGCTCCAATTTGTAATATTTGATAACTTACAAATTTAGTATATACAATAGAACCCTGATTTTACGACTGTCTGATAGAGAGAGAAATAGATATTATTAGTGATGGGTCGATTCAAATTCCAGAATCGATCGATTCCATTGGAATCGAAATTGAACCAATCCCTGGTTTTGGAATCAGTATGACCGATTCTTAAAAATAAACATCCCTGTGAACATATTTTAGTTTCACAGGTATCACTGATCAGCCAGAGTGATTTTGTGTACAAACAGTAAATTATTTGAGGTTTCTGATATTATTGCCGCCGATATAGCGCACGAAAATGCAATTCTAATTCCATTGGTAAACGTCAACTATAAAATAAAAACTTGTTCGTCAATGATTGTCGTCACATTTATTTAGACAATTACGTTGCATTTCATTCAGTATCAAAATAAATACTTATACACCATGCTGGACAGCTACTAACGCCTGTATCCCCAAAAATAAGAACTACAAATCATTGCATAAACGTCGCATCGCAATGTTTTGTTTACGTTTCTGGGCCAGAGATGTTAACTACGTTCAAGTCCGAAGTACAACACTACTAGAACAAAATGGTTGCCGCAAGAATAGATTATAGTTAGTACCAAAATATTCCACTGGAATGAAAATTGGAACATCATAGCGCTACTAGTTTCACAGTCCGCCATCTTTACTGTTTGTCTCGCACGTGGACTTTGCCAACTGAGCGTAGCTTATCTATGACGTCTCAAAATATAAATGAAGTTTGTAAACACTGCAACGGTAAAAATGGTAGCGAATATGTAATAAAATTGTTCCGTCGTTAATTGTAAATCACTTTTTAATCCGCAAATATTTTAAAACGTATGTCGGCAAAGCAAAAAAATATTGATTTTTTTTTTAAGGTACGAAGCCAAAAACAAAAACTTGAAGAGAAACGGGACTTGGAAAACTTTTGTATTGATCGGTTTTATAATAACCAAAAGTTCCTATTTCCGGTAAATTTTTATTCACAATATATACTACGTAAGTACCGGTAAATACTGCTGATCACGAAATGTGTTCCCACCAAATGTGCATATTCAATTACAGTATACACAAAATTAGGTTGCCAAACAAAACCAACCTAACCTCCAAGGTCTAGTAAGTTATATAATTTAGTCAATCTGCACAGATCTTGTTTTTCTAAACATACAAATACGTAGGTCTATATGTGTGTTTTATGTATGTAACCTAGTTCATGTAATTACATTTTTTTCAAAGGGACTATGAGGGTTTCATGTACAAGAAAATAAAATGAGATAAAAAAACCTAGAAGAAAGCCTTAGAATCGGATTCGGAATCTAAGAATCGAATCCCAATTTGAAGAATCGATGTTGGAATCGGAATCGGTGTATTTTAGGAATCGACCTAACACTAGATATTACAGTAAAACCTCTTTATAAAGACTCCTCATGGTTCTCGAGAATAGGGTTGTAGCGGGTGTGCCGCTTGTCTACGTTGTACGTCTACGTCGCCGTGTTATTTAGGCTATCTAGATGTCCCTGTTCGGGGCGGCAGAATGTAATGGGTCGGGGTGCTTGTATCGTCTACGATGTGTTGTTGATGTCTATCTAGATGTTGGAGGTTATGATGTCCCTGTTCGGGGCGGCAGAATGTGACGGGACCTGATACTTCTCGCCGTCACGTGCTGTTGTTTATATATATTTTGGAGGTTAAGTATTTCAAAC
>PNEQ01001027.1:0-16765 GCA_003012365.1 Medauroidea extradentata | reverse complement strand
TAAAAAAGAAAATTTTAATGTAAATTTCTCTACTCGCATCCCCAATTAATAGGTTGGATCCCGCCGCATACATCCTTATACCTGGTTAATTTGGACTACTTAATTTGTTATTACAAAAAAAAACATTTTACGACAAAAAAAATTGACATTACTGTGTGATAAGAGGCCAAGTAAGTGCTACGTGCCAGTGCACGTCACAGGGTCTATATATAGAGGTGGTCTTTATAAAAGTGTTTAATTGTACAGTAAAACCCCTATTTTAAAACCCCACGGTTCTTGAGGAAAGGGTTGTTATAGAGCGGTGGTTGTTATAAAGGGGTTGTTATAAAGAGGTTTTACTGTATTTAATAAGAATTTAATATAAATATAACTGATGTTTATTTTATATATTATTAATTACAATTAATGCTTATATATTTATTCTTTATTTATTTTATATTATATTAAATAGATGATAGATATTATAATTTATATTAATATACTTATTTATTATATAATATATTAAATAGATGATAGATATTATAATAAATAATTTATATTAATATACTAGCCTATTTTATAACAATATATTAAATTGTATATCATAGATATAAGATATAAAATTTTATATTCAAAACACCCCCAATTTGTCATTGGCATAAAAGTAACTTAAATATTTTATTAAATACTAAGAATGATGTTCTGTGATTAAAATTATAACAGACAATTATACCGTATTTGCCGGCATGTATGATGACAATTTTTACATATTTTTGGCCCTCAAAAATTGCTACTCGTCTTATATGAGGGTGCCAAAAATTTTGGTAGCCAAAAATCGTTTGAAAGCTAAGCTGCAGCTGTGGAGTTGTATGATGTTTCAAGGAATTGCGTTTTACGTTACAAATGAAAACGAGTGCCCCGTTTATTTTAATAAAATTTACGGAACGAAATTTTGATGAGCATCATTCATAATAAAGTACACTTCCTCGCAGCGAAGTGGCGATCGATGCGAGCGCGTGCCGAGATACTTTGTCTCGTCAGCCTACAACTCTTGGGCGGAGAAAACTAGGATCTAGGTCCACATGCTTTCATCCTTTGTCTCGCAAGCACAAGACTCTCGGGCGGAAAAAACCAGGATCTAGGTACCGTACCACACATTCACGTGTTTACCGACTAGTGCTAGGCTGGCGGACAACAGCGCACAGGAATGCGATGACCTTGCAAGAAGCTGTTATTGCCCAGCGTTGTCATGTAGTGCGCGGCATGCCTCTGTCCGGCGTTGCCAAGTCACGCACACGTGCCGGCAAATGGAGATATCGCCGGCCGCCGCCATGCATTTCCTTGGCTCTTGGGCACGCGGAGGGCAGCAGTAGCCAATGTTATTAGTTTATGTGTATTACGATGTTTAAATGCCGGTAATAAATGCACTGAAAATATACAAACTAAATTTTTAATATTTCAGGCAAAGGAAAAAAAATATGTAATTTACTTTTTTTTTTTTTAAGATTTTGTACCTTCAAAACCATGACTCGTCTTATATGCGGGGTCGTCCTATATGCCGACAAATATGGTATACACTCTCTCCCTTGCAGCCACAAATATTGAAAACATTTTTCACCACACATTACTGAACCAATTAGTATAGTACGTATGTATTTAGCTAGCTGCAGTTTTAAAATGAAGTTTAATTTTATGCTCACTTTTTTTTTTTGTTCTGGACGATTCCGTACTCAGGGCACAGGACAGGAAACTTAGCAACAGTGCATTTGGCATGAGCTCGGGAACCCACATGCTTGCTTGCACACACACTGTTGACGCAGTTGTGTTGTATTCATCAGGAGAAGCAACAGACAACGTAAATCACCTTGCTCAAGAGCATGTGCCATATCGGCAGGAAGGTTTTGGCCTAGAACTTAAGTTCACTCGTTGACTAACAGTTGAGCTGCTAGGTGTGTACATGATGTATGCGTATTTGCGATAACTTGATTGTTCCTAAGAATATTGTCGAAAAATTGCAGTACAGTAGAACCCCGATTTTACTACGGTCTACGGTTCCCAAAAAAATTGACTCAAAATCAATGTAGTCGCAAAATCGATGTAGACCATTTAGAACCCTTAAATGTAAGTAAAATTCAAGTAAAAAGTCAGTTTTTGCTCAAAAATCTTTATAATCATCGCTAACACACAAAACTAATAAGTTTTGAATGTTAAAAAATACATATAACAATTATATGTAATTGCAATACCCTAATTTATGATAGAAACACGGACATTACGCAAAGCCTATTATTATCTCTTCTGCCTAAAAAAAGTAAACATTGCAAGGCGGCGCACAGCGAGAGTCACAACTCTACTGAGTTTTTTTTTCTTTTTCTAAAATTACAAAGTTTATTAACAAAATATAATATTATGTAAGAAGTTGAGGTCTTTTGAATAGAAATAGAAATTTTCCAAGTTCGTGAATTATCTCAAACTACCACAATAATAGTAAACATTGCGAAGCGGCGTGCGGTAAGCGTCACTACCCTACTGAAAGTCTTTTTTTTTATCCAAAATTGCAAAGTTGATTAACATTATTTATGTATTATATAAGAAGTTGAAGTCTTTTGAATAGAAATATAAATGTTCCAAGTTCGTGAATTATCTGAAATTACCACAATAATCGTAAACATTGGGAGGTGGCGCACGGTGAGCGTCGCAAACCTACTGAAAGTAACTATAGGTGCTCAAAAGTGTTCACTTTGCCGTGAACGGCGTATAGCATAGTGGTGGTATGCAGTGATAGGGTACGAAAGGAGGCGGGAGGATGATAGTGGCAAGTGGTGGGCGGTAACGTGATGGATAGCACAGCATCTTTCTACCTACCACCGCTACAATTACGTGTTTATGTACCATATTTGTGCCACGTGCACAGTGATAACATAGTGATAAAAATATCAGGATTTCCTTACGCAGCAGAAATCCAGCTTCGCAATGCCTCATAACTCAATACCACTGGCTAAGCACGCATTTACTTTACATATTACAGTCGGCCCGCCTTGTTCGCTGTGATTTGTTCCAGGAAATCCACGAATGTACGAAACCATGTATATTCAAGACACCATAATAAACTACATAAATCACCATGCGAAATGTATGGGATTGTTTCCCTACCCGCTCTAAAATACAACTATATTTGCAAATACAGATCGTCAATACGTTCAGGAAATATTCCATAACATTTTAAATTGTATAAATATCAAATAATGTTTGCAGCGTGGCACATGTTAGATACAGCGACAGCGAGGCCAGCAGCGGTGAAGTGGCAAGAACGCGCGTCGAGACAGGTGGTCGGCCGCTGCTAAAGCAGCCAACACAGCACGGAGCGGCGTGATGTGTCACGCTGTCTCTCCGCCCTTTGCGGCCAAGGACATGCGCTGATAGGAGTGAGAACTGACGTATTGAATGACATTTGGTAACACGTAATTTTTAATGTGTTATTGAGTACTACAGGTACAGTTTTTGAAGGTGACGTTACACTGCAGACCATGGAATCGTGTGTATCTGCACACAGTACACGGCCACGCCGACAAAGCAGATACTGTGGCTGACGCAACGAGTATCGAGAGCGAGACTAAAGGAGCGAGACTAGCTGGTGGCGGCGCTAGCAGCTGCTCGTGTGCCGGCGGTGGTGAGTGGCGCGCTCGTACGCTCGTTGACCATGAGGCGCGCTGGAATATACAAATTGTCAAACATTTCTTATTTACATTTTGAGTTTTTTTTATTATTATTTTCAACCTTGGTTGGTGATAACCGCGGTTGCGACGTCCGCGGATAAGGCTACTGTATTAACGGCGGCAGCGTATTCTTAAAAAGTGCGTTATTGTTACAAACCCAATTTTTATTTTTTTTATTTTAAATTTGACAGTGCCTGTGAAAATTGCCTTAAAATTGCTGTCGTCGTAAAATCTGTGGTCGTAAAATAGGGGTTCTACTGTAGTAGTCATTATATCTGTGGTTGTATACGTGGGTGTTACTGTAATACAATCACCTATGTGACATTTGGGGTGTTTCATAATATGCAGATGTATACTACACAGTAGAGCTTGCTGTAGCTGGATGTTACATTTCCAGATTCGATCCTTGCTGTAGCCATGTCCTTGCTATTATCGAATTTAGCTGATTTAGACCCAAAAAACCATAAATTACTCTAAAATAGCAGTAAATTGTGTTTACTCCTATTTAACTGGAAATTACGTACATTTTATTGGTATTAAATTTTCATTTATCAAATCAATTAGGTAGTGTTTTTTTTCTGTGATAACAGAAATGTAATGTTACTACATTTTTTAATGTTATCAAAATATTGGGTTACTGGACTGCATCAGTTATGTGACAGTCAGAGCATTGTCCCGCCGATTCAAAATATTTTATGACCATTTAGTACACACTCTTTAAATTTAACAAATGCTGTTGTTTTTTCTTTGTGTCGTTAGTTTAAATGTTTGTAAAAAAATGCAAATAGTTTACTGTTCCTTCGTTAAACGACAAAGTTAGCTTATTGTTTGTTGTTAAAAATAGAATTGAATGAATTCTTCAGTGGCAGAAATCATAAATATGGTTTTCATATGTATTGTATTTATTCACATGCCACCCGTCACCATGTAAGACAGGCACCCCTCATTTTCAACATACCTCAAGACTTTTTTTTCCTTCCCCATACAGTTTCAATTTAATTGTCTTTTGTTCAAAAATGTAATAAGACAGCATATTTAGTGAATTAAATACAGTATTTTCCGGCATAAAGAACGACTTCACACATTGGATGAGTCATTGTTTTTAAAGTACAAAGTCATTAAAAAAAGTACATTCTTACTTTTAAAATTCCCACCCAAAAAAAAAATTTTTTTTTTGCCAGAAGCATAAATATTTGATATATTTTTAATGAATTTATTACCGGTATATAAACATCATAGAGGAGACATAAACCAATAATATTGGCTGCTATTGCCCTCCGGGTGCCAAAGAGCCAAGGAAATACACAGCGGCGGTAACACGTGGCCTGCGACATCATCAGTTTTCTGCAGCTGTGCGCTACTTGGCAACGCCGTGCTGCAGCAGCTGCTTGCATTCCTGTGTGCTGTTGTTGCCTGCCAGCCAAGCACTAGACACATAACTGTGTGGTTATCGTACCTAGTGGTTACTGTACCTAGATCCTAGTTTTCTCTTCCTGAGGGTTGTGTCTGGTGTTACAAAGGATCTAGGCACGCGCTCCAGTTTTATTGATAGCCAAGCGACACATGCTTCGCTGTAAGGCAAAAGTAGCCTATGTCATGAATATAACGCTCATCAAAATTTTATACCATAAATTTGATCAAAAAACTTGTCACTTGTTCTGATTAGTGACGGTAAACGCAATCCTTGTAACATCATAGAACTCCACAGCTTACAGCTTATCTTTCTAACGATTTTTAGGTTTTCAAAAAATTTCACACCTTCTTATAAGGCAAGTAACAATTTTTTAAGGGAAAAAAATATGTAAAAATAGTTGTCTTATACGTAGGCAAATACGATATGTGGATGGTGTTTTAGGAATTAAATTACATCCCAAAATTATAAATAGTGCTCAGCATCATTTAACGTGTTGGAAATAGCTTCGCTGAAAACTCACAGCTGGCACACTGCTGCGCAGCACACGAATGCTCTGCATCGGCAGTAGCTTGAACTGCACTCTGTTAGCAGTTGTTGGTAAATAGAGAGTGCGCTGTACTACGGCTCTTTCTGGCAGAGCAGTGGATCACGATCACAGTCTTGGTTCTTTACGCCATCACATGCCGTGCTGTGAGTGCCTAGATGCTTGCTCATCAGACCGAGCAAGTGAGACAAAGGATCAAGTAGCACATGTTGGTTTCACGCCGCTGAGCACGGTCCGGCATGCTACAAGCTCGGCACGTCCCGGCCGGCTGACAACCGCCAACGCACAATTGATACCTTTTCTTGTTAGACGTTAATGCTGACATTGCAAATTTACTGTGTACATACAATCAGCAGTTTGATATTATAGGGCTTGATATTGATATTTCCATTATAATTAATCCTTCCAGCATCCTTTAATGTAAGGTAAACCCAACTTTTCCAAGCTCTACTTATCCAAAAACCTTTATTTCTTAGTGTGACCCGCACCTCGAATTTTCAGTTGTGTTTTTAAGAAAAAATGTGTGTGTGGTACATAGGTAAATATTATAATTTTTCCGTTGGTTTACAAAATGATTTTATTTAGAGGTTTTTAGATTATGATGTTAGGAGTGCTAGTGTAAGAATTCCCTTTTGTTTATATTGTGCTCAACGATCGTTAATTATAATGCAGTTTTTTTGTGTGGTTTGCTTTTATTGCTGGATGTTAAATAATTTAAGATATATTGTAGCTTTTGGTTTTATTATATGGTGTAAGTAATTGCAGTTAATTTTCATTTGTTTTTTTGTATAACATGTTATCACAGGTTTAGCAATGTGTTTTAGTGTGGTCCAGGCCCCAGATTTATTTTTACATGTTTTAATCTACAGTATGTTTGTTTTATATTTAGCTGTAACGTATAATGTAGGCATCATGGTCATTCCAACAATGGTATCTGAGAGTTTTATTAAGAACTATTTTTTAATTTTATTTGTTAAAAGCCAGCACTTCAGTGGAAATTTATTCATGTTTAAAGTAATCAATTATCAGTAACTGTGAACTAATTCTACTTAAAATAAGTAACATTTAATTTGGCAATGGCGGGAAAGGCCGCTAGGCTACTAATTACAATTAACACAGAAAGAATTGTGCACAAGTACTCACAGGATGGTACTCGCAGATAGAAACACACACACATAGGACGAATACATTTCTGCGCAGATGCTCGGTCACAACGTTTTGCAGACTACTTCTGCTTCATCAGGTGAGTGGAGGCACACCACATCGGATGATAGAACCGCCTCCAGGGGTTCTCACCCTTGTAATAAACCACGCTGTGGCTCCTGTGCTGTACATCAACCTTCCACATCATTCAATAGCAGACAGACTAATCAAACCTACCCCATACCAGGAAGCTACAACTGTGCAACTGAAAACCTCATCTACCAGCTACAGTGCACTCACTGCAATGCATAGTATATCGACCTAACCACCAACACTCTCAGACAGAGGATGAATGGACACAGAGCAGACACCAAAAAAGCCATAGCTGGAGCGGAGGTTGATCCACATGAGAAGCCAGTTGCTGCACATGCAGCACTTCATAACTCCAACTTTGATTCCTATTGTACAACCAGAGTGGTGGGGGCCCTACCACAGTTGAAAAACAAAGCAGAATTAAGACGCTAGGAACTAACACATCAATAGATCACAAAATCCAGATAGCCACCTGGCCTTAACCTCAGATAAACCCTCATTTCAAACTTCCCACCGCACCTTAGTTTACCCTCTGGCCACTAGGTGTACTGATTACCAACCACCACTGAACAATAGACTTCAGTGTGCCTCCACTCACCTGATGAAGCAGATGTAGTCTGCGAAACGTTGTGACCGCTCGTCCGCGGAGAAATGTGTTCGTCCTATGTGTGTGTGTTTCTATCTGCAAGTACCATCCTGTGAGTACTTGTGCACAATTCTTTCTGTTTTAGTTGTAATTAGTAGCCTAGCTGCCTTTCCCGCCATTGTCTTGGTAACAAAGTTATTACTTAATAAAATTGTATAAAATTTGTTTGAAACTAAAATGTTCATATTTACAGTTGAATGCAAATATTGCAAGTTTAAAATGATCTGTTAATTATGAAAAACTTAATATTTTTAATTAATTCATGTAATTGCTGTGGTGTGGCACCACTGATGGGCAACGCCGGTAGCTTGCTTTGACCAGTAATTGGCAAGATGTAGGCCGAGACGGACATGTGTTGTGTAAAACGGCCACTGGGTTTTGGGTCATTGAGATTGTGTAAAAGAAATGTAAAAGACCTCTTTTCTTTGGTTTGCTCAGAAGGGTTCCTCCCGGCAGTTGAAATTCAAAGTACTGTATAAGTTTGGAATGTTGTAACTTCTTATAATAAACCCCAAAATTTTCTTGAGTTCTGCCGTTTTCATTCTTTGTCTCGTGCTACATTGTAGGAACCCACATCTTTGAATTTTTAATGTAACACTGAGCTAGTAATGGGTGTATGGCATTGCGGAGTGATGCGTAACAACTTTTGTCTGCCTAATGTGCGACGTACCACAGTGTGAGAATACCTAGTTATTCAATGTATTACATATATTTTTTTCAGGAACTGCACATACAACTTCTGGAGACAGTAACAATTTGTTAGCAGAACATTTAAAATGGAGATATCAGATGATACTAACAGAGGTGTCTTTTGTTATAGACATATGGTGAGCCTATAATAGTGTACTGCGATGATATGCTGTCAGACATGCGCAGTGAGGGGGTTGTAATGACTATGAGGTTGGTGGAAACCTACCTTCGAGCCGCACCATCCTTGGCAACAGATGTAGTGAAGCCCATACTGCCACGAGTGTTCCAGTATGTATTCCTTGCTTATATCACTGTGTACCATTTACTTTTAACAATTTTACAATTGTAAGGAGTAAATTTCAACTTATCCGCAAATACAGCAGAGCCCCAAGTTTACCAAATGTAACGTTTTCAAAGATTGACTTCATAAAATCATTGTCTTCATGAAATACAGTATAGGCAGTTGAGACTGGCTGCATTTGACTTAATAAACCAAATATATAGTGTTTACAAGTACATAGTATATTCTTGTCAGTGAGTTTTTGAAGGTAAACAATGTTACAGTAGAATCTCAATCTAAAGACATTTCACAGTTTCCGAGAATTGTGTCAAGTAGCCTTACATCCGAAACATCCATCTCGACCCCTAAAAAGTTTTTAAAAAGTTATGTGTAAATTATCTATTTTAGTTAAATTTTGTTTTATCTGCCACTGATTTAAAACAAATAAGTTTTACATAAAAATAAGTTTTACAAGGCATACAATTTGTGAATATAATTCTCCAGTGTGTTCGTCCATTGCATGCATACCTGTGGAGTAGTTTGCAGTAGAATCCCGCTGATGCAACCCCTCATGGTTCCCAGAAAAACTGACTTATAAATGGAAAGGTCGCAATAGAGAATTAGGGCCATTTTGGGCCAACTTTGACCCCTCGTACCTAAATACGTAAAAAATCGCCATTGTTCGCGTAGAGTTCTTTATCAAATCATATATGTTATAAAAAATACGTTTTTAAAATTAATATTACAGTGTTTAAATAGCCATATGTCCCGAAAAAAAATGATACTCCAGAAAGCCATATGGGAGCTCCCCTTGACCAAAAAAAAATTTTCAACACAGTGTGACGTGTCCATTTTCGTTGGCTTTATATAGAAAAATCAGACAATTTAGTATTGAATTATAAGATTTTATTAAAGGTTTATTATATTTTTTGCGGGCTGTATTACACTGGCATTTAAAAGGTTGCGTTTCGTGACATAATAGCGATGCGTGGCAGGTGGTCTGGCGGGCCATGTTATCGACCGCTCTGGTCCGTCCAGCTGACTAGATGGAATGTGAGAAGGGTAGGGAGCTGCTGGCTGCGCACACATCTACTTGCCAGTCCGCCTCCGCCAGTCGCTGCTAGTACGCTTCCGTCATTCACCGTAACCGTGTTTACTCGCATCATGACGCCTCAGAATGTATTCATAGACGTCCCCAGCTTTGAGGAAGTCTTTCGTCATCGGCGCAACTTCGGGCTCTTCTGCTTCCTCCTCTTCGTCGCTCGACTCCTGCCCCTGGACGTCATCGACATCGTCTAGCGTGCTCCAAACTGCAATGTCGTCATCTGCTGTCATGAACCCTGCAAAGATGCAGTCTAGGTTCAATTGCTGCCACGCTTCGTCGTTGCATGGCCGAGTGTACGACTAAGGCTGCGGCTCCGTCGAGGGGCCCGGCTGGGGCTCTGCGTCCACTGTGGGTGGGTCGAGGGGGTTTTCAAGGTTGGTGGCAGCGAGAGGCACATGGATGGCAGCATCTTCGTCGACTGGTGTGACGAAGTGGGCGTGTCAGAAACAGTTGGTGATTATAGCTGGTTTTAATGACCTCCAACTGGCCTCTATCGCTTCCATAGCCCTAAAGACGTCCCAGTTCTTCACCTCTTTCCCGATGTCAAGCTTCAGCACCATGCTCCACGCAAGCATTTCTCTAAACTTCAGCTTCACCTACTGGATTATCCCCTGGTCCAGAGGCTGAAGCATGCTAGTGGTGTTCTTTGGTAGGAACACCAGCTCAATATTCCTGAGGTTATCGAGCGCGGGATGTGCGGGGCAATTGTTGACGAAGAGGGTGACTTTTCTGTTCATGACACCCATCTTGGCATCAAAACTGCGAAGTCACTTAGTAAAAACTGCAGCATTCATTCATGATTTCCTGTTGAAATCATAATCACAAGGTAGAATGTTCCCCTTGAAACCTCTTGGTTTTTTAAACTTGCCTATTACAAGGGGCCTCATTTTGTCACTGCCATTCATGTTGCAGCACAGAAGGACGGTGAGGCGCTCCTTGCTCCTTTTCGCACGCATGTGTCCCCTTTCACCACAAGAGTGCGATCTGGCTTAAGAGAATATAAAACATCCCCAGCTCATCTGCATTATACACATCTCGGGGCCGGTAACGGCTGAGGACGTTTTGGAGCAAGGGCAACCACTCACTCACCGACTTAGGATCAACCGACGCACTTTTGCCGACGTTCTTGGGGCTGGATATTCCGTGTCGAGTCTTGAAACGATTCAGCCACCCGACTGACCGCTTGAAGTCTGTTATACCCAACTTCAATGCAAATTTGTCTGCCTTTGCCAACATCATTGGTCCGCTCAAAGGCAAATTTAGAGCTCTCAGCTCACCAAACCACTCCAACATAGCTTGCTCTAAATTATAGTACGTTGCACCCCTCAAATTTATTTAATTGCACATTGCGACCTTCCTTCTGTTCTGCATTTAGAATTTCATCTCTCTTTTTGAGAATCGTGAAGAGAGTAGACTTAGGAATGCCATGTTGCTGCGCTATCTTCTTTTTTTGAAACTGTATTTTTGTTTACTTCCTGGATAATTTCGTATTTTTTCATGAGCGACAAACAAGCTCGCTTTCACTCATTTTCACGAATTCACGAGCTTGTGTAAGTTGAAAAATCAAGTCACGATTGTCACCAATAATTTGTAAAATCAGGTCAAAAATGTAACCAAATCAAAAGCCGTGTAAAACTGCACGTGTCGTCAACAATCATTCACAGAATCAAGCCAACGTTATCAAATCAAAATCCAAAAATAAAATGTGTGTATCGTCAACAATTATTCACAACCAGCATTGTAACCAAATTGGCATCCAATAAACAAAGCTAAATAAGTCGTCAACAAGTATCGTAACTAATAAGAACCAAGAGAAATCAGAATCAACAAGCGAGAGTACCGTATCCACAAGTGAGCAAGATCACATTAATGCATTAACGAGTCGCAAGACAAAGGCAAGGGACCTGTGCGGCAATAGATGAGCACACAGATGCTATCAGGTGGGTGCGGTAGTTGACCGGTATTGGCTAGCGGACAGTCGAGGGAGGGGGTGGTATCTATTTTTAGCCGTCTTATCCCTGCCTGCTTGCAGTACAGTCCTCGCCAAGACACATAGCGCCAACAAAGTATAAAAGACGTATTTTTCAGCCGATTTTACTCAAATGTTCTACATTTTATACTCAAATTTTTCACGGTTTCTCAAAATAGGGTCGTATAAACGGAAAGGACACGTCAGAGGGGGGTCACATCAGTGGGATTTTACTGTAGTTCAGATAGGGTAGGCTTGCTTCCTTCATTGTTCATTCTCTTTGTACATTTATAGTTAACTGAACCAAATATATTGGACATAATTTGTGCATCTGCATTTTCCGAACATTTAAATATTGAAATTAAAAACTGACTGATGTAGAGCAGGTAAAACACTTGCTTCACATTTTGTTTTCCAGATTTTGGTTTTCCTAGTACAGTATTTTAATAATGACTCCAGGTGAATGTTGGAATGATTCCTTTGTACAGACCTTGGCAGAGTCCCTTTCCCTTTATACTGTGTACATCTTTGAAGAACACTAAGCTTTAAGAGAATGCAAAACACCTAATTAATAAATAGAGTATTTACCCCATGTACCACCCGCACATTTTTTCCAAAAAACCAAATTTAAAAGTTGGGGTACGGCTCGTACACGTAAATCAAGGTTTTTGATGAAAACTGAGACCTGGAAAAATGGAATTTACCATGCACTACAGACTGCTGGAAGTATTTTTTATAAAAGAAATATAATTATACATATACACGATAACATCAGATCGTAGCTTATTAGTAGAGCCCATGATTTTTGGTGAAAAGAATTCTGAAACAATTTGTTTCAATTCCTTATGTGCACACATGCAGCTCTGCTTCGTGGTCAGTGATTGGCTGTTTTAAATTCTTAGCGTCTCTGGGTTTTACCCGCAAATTACAGACGTTTGGTGTCACAGTAACCTTGTTTCTGTTGGCATAAGTCAAATGAGCCACGCCCGTGCAATTATACATTCTGCCAATAATCAAGAAGCAGACCTGCAGATGTGTACGTAAGGGATTGACACAAAGTGTTGCAGAATTCTTTTCACCAAAAATCGTGGGCTCTACTTATTAGATGTAGATACACAACACGGGCATTACCATCCGCCACTCCCTGTGCTGTGCATACAGCTCGTGGCGTCGTGGCTGCCCTCCAGGACGTGCCGAACTCCAGCAATCTAGGCAGCGCCGGGCTGATATAGTGTTTTGTGGCTCCGTCAATATGTGCCACAGTACAGCGCCCTCTTCAGTTACGACTTGTAGCTAACAGAGTGCAGTGTACGTTGCCATGGATCGTTCGCCCGTGTTCCGTGCAGCCAGCCATTGCCACCTCTGTTCCAACATGCTGTGCATGGTGCTACGCAGTATTTAGGTGTACTTCTGGGGTATAGTTTCATTACGTTTTTACACAAAAGTAAGTTAAATTCAAACAAAATAATGTTTTCATAAGACCATATTAACAATAAGAAGTGTAGATTTATACTTCTGGGGTATAATTTCATTACTTTTTTACGCAAAAATGTATTTAATTCGAACAAAATAGTGAAAAAAATAATAATAAATTTTTCAAGCGAGTACGTTGAAAATATTGGGTGCGAGTCCTCCATGGGGGCAGGTGGTAGTTGGGTAAATACTGTAAATAAATAATTCATCACATGTGGGAAAGTATCTTCAAGTTAGTGACGAGTACTTAGCTGCTTGTAAAGTGGTACAGTACATATGTACATACACTT
This sequence comes from Medauroidea extradentata, assembly GCA_003012365.1. NCBI lineage: Eukaryota > Metazoa > Arthropoda > Insecta > Phasmatodea > Phasmatidae > Medauroidea > Medauroidea extradentata. Next base: position 3,423 of record PNEQ01001027.1, on the reverse strand, counting down.
GTATCATTTATTTGGTTCATATGTCCAGAACACAGCAGCTTTCTGCTGTACTTTGTGCCTATACAGGTATGTAAAGTTCTTGAAAGATGAAAACTGTCTGTGATGTATGTTTTTAGGGCTGTGTACAAGGGTGAAGAGTATCCTATGGTGATGTCTATGTACTTGTCAGTCATGTCCAGGGTGCTACTGAACTCTCTACAAGCCTTCAGTCAGGTATGTTGAAACTACCATCTCTCCCCCATTCCTTTTCTTTTCCTGCAGGAAAGAGCTTTAAGGTCCTGTATTGAAGTAATGTTGCTGGTGTGAAATAGTGGATACAGTGAGTGTGTGTGTATGTGTACAGGCGGTTCAATATAACCGTGAGCTCTATTTTGAGAGTCCTGCTTAATTTCTATTTTCTGCCATTTTTTTTATTTCCATTTTTATTTACTTTCGCTTGTACATTGTTTACATCTACAATACGTTGTTTCAAAAAAATGTCATCTACAATAATATCTACTCATTAAATACACTGGTATAAACCTAATCAATTTAAAATATAGTAGATCTCGTGAAAGAATTCCACTTTTTGACAGTTGTGTAGGCTTTTGATTTTAAAACTGTTTCCGTGTAAAAAAAATTTCATTTTGATATACTGCACAGTTTGCCTGTCAGCTTAGTTTGTTTGTTCAGAAATAATCTGTGATAGAGGAAAACTTTTTTTTTTTTTTTTTTTTTTTTTTACTTTGAAACAGCTGTAAAAAGGATGCCAATACAATTGTCAAAAAATAGAATTCTTTCATGAGACAGACTATGTATATGTTATTTAGTGCATAGAGGCCATGTTTTAATATCACGGCATTGGTTATTTTCATAATAAAAAAAAACTGTAAACATCTGTTTAAAAATGTGGTTGGGCTTGCTACTTCAGAAGGTGGAGCACAATGTTCAGCACGTGCGTACTAATATGCCACATATTTGTCCACCTCTCATTTCTTTGATTGTTAAGGTGCTTCTAGAGACCAGAAAAAAATATGTATTTTTGTTGTAAGCAGCTTAGTTTCGAGATAACATGTTCCGTTGCGTTACACTTCAGGAAAATTTTGTATACTTTTCAGAGAGGTAAGCTTCTAATCAGAAGATTTCTGTCTATTTAAAGAAATTAATACTGTATTTCAATTATTGCTAGCCTTATTTTTCCACAAAATGCTACATGAAATCGGTCTATGCGCTCATGATAAGGCACTCTGTATTTTTTTAGGGGTCGAGGGGGGACAAGTGTCTACCATATTTACCATTCAGAGGTGTGCCTTTAGTCTGAAGTTGTTTAGGGATATAAATTTATTTTTGAGTTAAAATGTACTTGTCTTACTTTGTATATTTTTCATTAAATTCTACGACATTCGGGACCTATCTGGAGGCACTTTGCAGAAAAAATGCAGTTTTAAATTTTTATGAAGGGGTGGAAGACAAACTTGGTCTCTATCGAATTTACAAACACAGCAATTTTACTATTGTTATGAATGGAACCGTGAGTATACGTAAAGTCAGAGGTCTATTGTGGTTGTCTATTACAAATACCTGTAAGTAAACGTGTGTATAGTACTTCTTTCTGTGTAACGACTCTAATGTATATGGCATGAACTATTGCACTAATTAATCTCGTAAATTTTTGCATTTTATATTCAAATTAAAAACACAAAAGAGTTACTAATAAACACACAACATTTATTTATTTATACATGTACAAAGTTCAGCACTAGGTCAGTTTACGATTTGCCGTGTTTGTTTACATGTTTACAAAGTATGGTAGGCTACTGTATTATTATGTTATAAACGTTACAAAAAATTACAAAAACACTTGATAATAGCTATTATTGCACAAGAAAAGTAGTGTGTGATGCTAAGATAAATTATTTTGTGTATGAGGTCATTGTTAATATAAATAAAAATTAAGTGATTTAGCTGTAATTCTAGAACTATACATATATGTATTACAATCTGTGTGTATTTCTTTAAAATACATAAATTAAAGGACACACTTTCTGTGTGTGTAGCAGTATGCGGTACCGTGTTTTAAATATTGAACTACACTGCTGTAAGTTGTTCGGCATGTCATTCCAAAAACAGCTCGCCTTGTAGCTAAAGGACTTTTGAAGGCGGTGCTATGGTGTTTAGGTATCTGGAGATTATTTTTTGTCCCATGTTGTGCTTGTGTTTAAATGATAGTTTGTGAAATTTTGTACACAGATAATTTGGTGGTTTAAAATGCTGGATTTTTTTTTTTTTTTTTTTTTGTTTTGTTTTGTTTTGTTTAGTTCAATGATACAGACAAATTGGCACCTATTGTGCATATTCAGCCAGTGAGTCTGTGTTAATGACTCGCTAATGTGCTGTTTTTCCATTAGGTTGTACACATATCATACACATGCATTCTAAAGCTTTTGAATTCTGTATTGTTGTTTCTTGTCTAGCCCAACAAATAGTAGTGCACAATACATGAAGGGTGACAGCACTAGTAAGTCACAAAATTTTAGTTTCATATCTGATGGCAGGATGTGTTTATATTTATATAGAGGTCTGAGTCTGTAGTAGCCAATCTGTATTAGGCAAAATGAGATATATTTTTGCCATGTGAGGTTTTCAATAATATTGGCAGGAGATGGGACAGTGTTATTAATGTAAATTTCAATACGCAGATTAGCTTTAGTAATAATTTTTGGTGTTGCTAGTGTCATATATGCACATTTGATGGCATTTAATTTTAAGCCATTTTCAGGGCACTAGTTCTGGGTTTTTATTAGATTATTATTTATTTTAACTACTACTTGAGGGAGTTCTTTGGGAGGAATAGATATGAGTAACTGAGTATTGTCAGCATATTGGTGGCATTTCATATATTGAAAACAGTTTCGAATACTTAATATATAAATAGAAGGCCTGAGGTCGGAAGCGTAGGGGGGGGGGGGAGGAAGGTGAAGTTAAATTCATAAACCGTAAGAGTGTCGAGGGTGGGAGGCACGGAGAAAAAAAAATGGCCGACGGTTGGTCAAGAAGAAAAGGGGGAGGGGGTTGAGGAGGCGATGTTATAGTCGTAAACTGACTGGATGTCAACAGTAGGAGGCAGAGAGAGACTTTTCTCACAGCCAGGTTCCTTCATCAATACTCCTCTTCCTTTCTTTTTTCTCCCCTTTCCCTTCCTCCTTTGCTCTGTTGTAACCGTCACTACTAAAACCCTAATTTATAATTACAGTAGAACTCCAATTATCCGAACTCCGACTATCCGAATCGCCGATTATCCGAATCACAAAAAATTGTCCAAAAAAAATTTAAGTGCGCTATTATTCTTCCCCCCGCGAAGCCAGTGTTTGCGCGTCAAGTCTTGACTTGACTTGTCTTAACTTGCCGTTGTGCCCCCGCGAAGTCAGTGTAGGCACAACGGCA